>CAUZXS010005323.1:0-166940 GCA_963585895.1 Sepioteuthis lessoniana | reverse complement strand
CCTTGAGACATTTTATTTGACTATGATCCTCAGCAGACACACACACACAGACACACACACACACACACAAACTTTTGTATAGTAATATACAATTCTATACACATTTTTAAAACTTGAGAAAAACAATCGTAAATTTTTCTGGTGTCAACCAACTGGCTGTAGCTCTGTCTATTCATATATACCACGGTATTTAGGAAGATGTGTAGAGTTTTATTCATTATTAAGTTTACAACCAACTACTGTATATGTCAACATATAAGCTGGCCTTTTAACCTTAAAAAATACCCCCCAAAAATTTGGGGCATCATATACACCTAGTATAAAATGTGAACATTAAATCATATGGTATACTTGACATAGTATGAGAAATGGTTGACAGTAGGCTTACACCTGCCTTTGTAACAACAAATACTTTATACTTGAATCATGTACCACAAATTACATTACTTTGATAAAATAATAAAAATGTAGATTTATAAAAAATACTTATTTTATATAACGTGATACAATTGCAGAACTATAATGAATTAATTTTTTTAAGAGTAATACTTAACTGTCACATTGTTGGAAGTAGAAATAACTACAATATTATAGAGCACATATTAATATTCACCAGATCTAGTACAGTGAAGCTTGATAAGTTGATCAAGACATGCAATAAATGGTGTAATATGTGTTGAGGAGTGTTATGTGTCACAGTCATCCTATATATATATAATCATTAATATCCAGTCAGTGCCTGAAGACCAATGGTGTGGATTATTCATGTTTAGAATATATGAGGAATTTCATATAAATCTATGGGAGTGCTTCATGTATTTTCACCCTCAAATTAAGTGTGTAAATCATCCGAAGAGCTGAAGATTATAATAATATTCTTAATCGAAATTAATTTATAATAACAATTTAACCAGGTTTGAGTTTTCTTCCAGTTACTATATATATATATATATATATATATATATACACACACAGGGTGACCAAAAAAAAGCAGAACCCATATATTTTTGTAGAAGTAATAATGGTTCTGTTTTTTGGGGGGTCACCCTGTATATATATATATATATATATATATATATATATATATATATATATATATATACACATGAATGTTTTATGAATTAATAACAGACAAGACAGAAAGTTGTATGGGTTTGTTTCCACTGGGATGTCCAAAAACATGCATCTGTTATAAGTTGAGTTGCTGCCCCAGAGAGAGTAGCCTAATATGGCACATATAGCCCAAAATCTATATTTTAATGAGAAATTTTAGTGGTTGTCTGTAACAGAAATAACAGTAACCTGCCTCTTGCCATGTGTGAAGGCCGCAGTGCACGTGCACAGGAGATCACCCGATATATATGCAATAAGTTCATTCGTATGAGAGGGTGGATGAACGATATAAAAAACCAGGCTAGTGGCCAGTCAAGTTGGGATTCTTTTTGCTGACCCATCCGTGTAAGGATGTGCCTTTTGCCAGTTGGTCAAGAAGTTTTCTTGTTGAAATCCAACATTATCAGTGAACATAGCAGCGATTGAGCTGGGAATCAGTTTTCGAACAAGCTGTTTTGGTAATAATGGACCGACAGTTCAACTTGAAGATCATTCCTGAGTTCAGTGGGACTGGTTTGATAGTAGAGTGGCTTGAGAAGTTGGAGTTGGTGTGACCTGTCGGGAATTAAGCGCCTTGATCGTGTCATCCCCCTTTGCCTGACTGGAGGAGCATTAGCTGTCTACCAACAACTGACCAAAGACAAGAAATCAGATGCAGCTCAGATTAAGGGAGTGTTGATGACAGCCTTTGCTATAGATGAATTTACAGCATATGAACAGTTCAAGGCACATGTATTACGTCGAGATGAGACAGTCAACGTATATTTGGCGGACCTTCAGAAATTATCAATTCTTTTTGGAGGAATGCCGTACAGCATGATCCTGTGCGTGTTCGTGTGGGGACTTCCTGGTCCTGTGAAAAGGCTTCTGAGGTTCTCAGCCAGGATGGACGATATGTCCCTTGAGGAGCTATTAGCTGGGGCTCGGGCTATTATGATAGACAAGATGGTAGGAAAAGAACCAGTTGTCGCTGTAGTGCAGACCCCCCACCCCACCCGAGACCACTTGATTGACTTCAGACACGGGTCCACCCATCACATGCTATGCGTGCAATAGTCCCATGTTGAAAGGAATTAACTACACGTTAAAGTGGCAGGTCACGGTATTGGATCTAAATACAGGCTCCATTTGCGTGTACCATTGGGTGACTTATGCACTTACCAGAAAGTTATGGTTGAACACCAAAGCTGCAAGTGAGATCCTCATACGGCAATGGCAACAAACACCGACCCCTCTTGTAAAGGAGTATGCCTTTTTGGTCGATATAACATTGGTCCAATCCCACCAGAACTGAGCTGACTCACTGACTAGAGCTCCCCAGAGGTGGTTTAATAACATAAGCGAGATCGAGCCTACTCAGCCAGTGTGTGCTTTTGGCAGAGATTCACTAGCACAGCGGGCACCCTGGAGTCAGGGGCACACTATATTTTGCGCATGGGATCAATCCATCTGTCTTGAGAGCAGCAGTGAGATTGGTCATTTGAAGTTGTGAGCAATGCCAATCTATAGAACCAGTCCCAGTGTGATGGCAGAAGGGAGGACTCAGTGTGCATGAGATCTGGGGGCATCTGGGCATAGACATTACATACTACAATGACTTGACCCTGATCAACTGCGGTCCCACACGGTTTTCGATTTGGTGACTGTCAGTACGACAGGACACTGTGCATGGGATTCAACAATTGGAGTCTGTTTTTTGAATGTAGTGCCCCAGTGGCTGATAATGATACTGCATTCTGCAGTCAACAATTCAGACAATTTGTGGACGAATGGAGTGTCCAGTTCTGTCTACACTGTGCGTACAAACCATTTGTAAATGGTATTGTTGAGAGGTCTCATTGGACAATCAAAGGAATCGCTACACGGAAGAACTGTTTTATTATGGAGGCTGTGTACTGGTACGTCACACCCATGAATGATGTGTCTACCTATTCTGCATCTGCAAATCTGTTGCAGTCATACAGGATTCGCGTCAAAAGAATTGATCCTGCAACCCCATCTAGCCAGGTAACCTCAACATAGTTACAGGTAGGCAACGCAGTCTGGGTAAAGAACCCTCAGAGACAGTGTACAACAAAGTTTGTGAAAGGTAGTATCACTAGAATTACCAGTTCACAGTCGGTAAGTGTCGACGGTATGCCTCGGCATGTGGGAGACGTGCATCTTCAACTCAGTTCATTGCCACCGGCGGATAATGGTGGCAATCCGGCGTTAGAGAGCAACAATTGGCAGGAACCAAGCTCCAGTATAAGTAGCAGCGACACTCCATCTAAGAGTGATGAAGTAGGATAAGTAAATATTGAGGCCCCTCCTCCCACGATTCAGCAAAAGAGGAGACTGTGCTTGTCCTACTGAAAAAGAGTGCGAGGGTAAAATGACCGGCCCCTCTTACAATCAAGGGGGAGTGTAGCAGAAATGATGGTAACCTACCTGTTGCCATGTGTGAAGGCCGCAGCGCGCGTGCACGGGAGATCACCCGAGATATACAATAAGTTCATTTGCATGGGAGGGCGGATGAATGATATAAAAAATCAGGCTAGTGGCCAGTTGAATCGGGATTCTTTTTGTTGACCCATTCATGTGAGGATGCGCCTTTTGCCAGTTGGGAGATAAGTTTTCTCGTTGAAATCTGACATTATCAATAACCATTGCAGAGGACACACAGTTTTATGACGGAAACAGATTCAGTTTTCGAACATTGTCTTATAAACCAAAAAATATAGTAAGCCAAAGACAACATCCTTTTTTTTATCTTCTTTTTTCCTTTTTGGCTATGAAAATTCATTTCATATTTGTAAATAATTTTGTACATATAAGTAAATGGTATTAATTCTTGCACAGATAATTCTTTTGATTCTTTAATCTGTCTAAAATTGTGTGAAGATAATTTGTAATGTTAATAATAGTTTACTAATATTTTTGATAGATAATGTATATATGTGAAGATTAATTTTTATCAGTTTTAGAAAGTTCAAATAATTTACTCAACACTCTTTAATGTGAATACATAGCAAAGAGGCCAATCTATTGATGTTTGTATGTTTCAGTCATGCATGTGTTTATAAAACTTTATCATATAATTTTGTCTGTTTTTCAGCTGATTCCAACAATAATGAAACTCATTGAGAACAATCCAAGATACAAGAGAACAGAGGTAAATTTTTACTTTCTATAAAGGTTTATAGTGAAATTATCAAAAAAGTATATTTAAGCAATTCAATCAGATACGCAGAAATAAAATCCAATTGGACAAATTATAATAGCAAAAAATAGGCTTATCTTACAATTAAACATCTAGTTGTCTGGGACATGACACTAAACTGCACTTGATAGTGAGGCTCCACTTCTGGAACCCTGGGAAGTCTGCAGTCACCCCTTTGTTGCCCTTACTTTCTGGTTCGTTTAATAAGTCTGGAGAATATGGTAGATGATATGAAACTTTGAATCCCAGAAAATTGAGTTTTTGCTGTGTTA
Source organism: Sepioteuthis lessoniana (assembly GCA_963585895.1). NCBI lineage: Eukaryota > Metazoa > Mollusca > Cephalopoda > Myopsida > Loliginidae > Sepioteuthis > Sepioteuthis lessoniana. The sequence goes on along the minus strand of CAUZXS010005323.1, from coordinate 162,353 downwards.
TTTGTAAAACATAGAGCCAAACATATATACATTATCTATCAAAAATATTAGTAAACTATTATTAACATTACAAATTATCTTCACACAATTTTAGACGGATTAAAGAATCAAAACAATTAACTGTACAAGAATTAATACCATTTACTTAGATGTACAAAATTATTTACTTACTGCCAAGTTATATTTAAAGCACCTGTTTCTGCTATATCTAGCCCTATTAGTGGGGCTTAAAATATTCCAATTGCTGAAGCATAATAAAACTATATCCAAAAGGGGTGTCCTGGATATCAAGCTCTGGGGAGTATGGAGTTACCCCTTCCTTGCCATTACTCCCAGATCCACTCTGGACCAAAGTAGTAGTACCTGTTGGGATTCCAACTATGGGTCAAATAGATATGTTTGAAAATTGTTTGTGTTGGCTATGAATACTCTATACGATCTGTGTGCGACAAAATGATTAATAGTTATTTGAAACCATGTAATCATGTATATGAGGTGCCTTCAATAAGTTTCCAGACTTTTTTGTACAAGCATTTAAAATTATCATAGACTCTTGAAAATTCAGTATGTTATTGCTGTACATCTTATGAGATGACTGACCAATTTTTATGATTTCAGCTTCAAATGAACAGCTACAGCAGGAATTGGAATACACCCTACTAAAGCCTGATTGTCACAGCTGGTGAATTTCAAAAATGCAATTTGGACATGAGGACACTTTAGAAGAACAATATGCAATAAAATTGTGTTTTAAACTTGGAAAAAATGCCACAGAAACGTATTGAATGCTTCAGACTGCTTTTTGAGCATCTTGCATGAATCGAACATCAGTTTTTGAGTGGCATAAGAGATTCAAGGAAGGCAGGGAGTCTGTGAGGGATGATGAGAGGTGTGGGAGGAGTAAGGAAGTCAATACACCTGAGTTGATTAGCCAAATAAAGAATTTCATGGATAAGGACCATCGTGTGTCTATTGAGACAATAAGTGCACAGTTTGATGTCAGTGTGGGAACTGTACACAATTATTCACGAGGAACTGTAGATGAAGAAGATTTGCGCAAAGTTTGTCCCAAGGGTGCTCAGAAGATCAGAAAGAAAGATGTTGTCATGACAGCAGGGAGATGGTCAAGCTGATCAATTCAGATCCCGCAGTTGTTGATGCTCTGGTGACCTGCGATGAAAGCTGGATCTACTGCTATGACCCAGAGACCAAGAGACTGAGTTCCCAGTGGAAGCATGCTGGCTCTCCCAGACGGAGCAAATCCACCCACAAACTTTTGATGATCCCTTTTTTTTTTTTGACAGCACTGGCATGATCTACATGCAATGGGTTCCCAATGGACAGAGAGTCAACAAGGAATACTCTGCTGAGGTTTTAATGGAGTTCAGGATGAGATTCCGTCAGAAGAGGCCAGCACTCTTCAAATCGGGTCAGTGGCATTTCCACCAGGTCAATGCACCAGTCTACAACTCCATCCTTGTCACAGACTCTTTGACCAAGATGGGCATCAAGACAGTTCCTCAGCCTCCCTATAGTCCAGACCTTGCTCCCTGTGACTTTTGCTTATTCCCTAAGCTCAAGGAAAAACTTAGAAGTTGTTGTTATGAGACAATTGAGGAGATGAAAGAGGCTGTGATGAAGGTCATTGACATGCTCACACAAGAGGACTTCCATGGGGCCTTCAGGAAGTTGTTGGAACAGTACAAGTGCATTGCAGCCGGAGGAGATTACTTCGAAGGGGACTAGAGTTACATGTGTGTACTATCAATAAAAGTGCCCATCCGAAAAAAGTCTGGAAACTTATTAATGATCCTTGTAGATTATTTGTATTAAATAAGAACACTTGAAACCATATAATAATGTATAAATTATTTGTATTAAATAAGAACACTTGAAACCATATAATAATGTATAAATTATTTGTATTAAATAAGAATATTTGAAACCACATAACTGTGTGCAAATTATTTGTATTAATAATAGTTACTTGAAGCTGTCATTGTTTACTAAGGATTATTATTAGCTACTTGAAACCATGTATTTGCTTGCAAATTATTGATGTTGGATAGGAATACTTGAAATCATATAACTGTGTGTGAACAAATCATTATTAAATTGGAATAGTTACTTTTAACCAAATGATTGTGTATAAACTATTAGTATTAGATAGGAATACTTGAAAACCATCTAACTTCACAAACAGTTATCATAGTCTAATAGTGTGATTCTTTTTTTTTTAATTTAAACTACAATGGAATATTTCAATTATAAATAGTTACAATTATAGTCAAACTTTTACAAATGAATCAAATATCAATTTTGAATGATGTTAATATGCCATTAAAGAAATAATAAACATCCAGTTTATACAAGGTCCTTGAATTCCTGTTCATTGAGGTCAGTCTTAAATTTTTCAAATCATAAATTTTATAGATTATTCTTCTGTCAATAAAAAAAAATATTTAACTTGTATATCAATAAATGCACACTGTATTTTCGTAGACACATATAGATTTTATAAAGTATAGTATATATAGATGGGATTTATGCAAGTTTGCTGCATGCTCTTTTGAACAAATCCTAGAAGCAGTACCCCACTAAACAGTAGCTGTATGGCTACTTACCTCCCATCTCACAAACCTTCCAAGTAAGATGAACAAGACATGCTGGAGGAGTAAGGACAAATTCATATCAATGTTCTCCTATGGACTCCTACACATGGATACACCAGTGTTTGCTGACCAGCAAAAATTTCTATTCATCATCTCTATGCAGACACTGGATGCTGTCCAGAGGCCAATAAAGACAAATGCTGAGAGAAAAGAGAATCCATGCTGCCAGCAAACCTTGGTGATAAGACACTACCTATCAGTTTGAAGAATTTTACAGTATGTGCCAACCAACTATAATACATTTTTCTTGCTACTTGTTAAGAGTGGTACCTTTTGTTAGTGTTTAAAATGCTTCAGGAAGAGACTATTTTGAGCAAGATGAAAATTAGGATATAAATGAAGCAGTTTTTTAAATAGTTAAATTCCTTAAACTTTTAATATTACTGGTAATTAATTTTATTTATCATAAATAGGATTTATTAAACAAAATTTTCATTACATATAGAGTGGCATGACAAATTCTGTTTTAGCAGGAGTTTAAAAGCAAAAAATAAAATTCTAATCATGGTTATATTGTATTACATTTAAACCAAGAATACATAAGTAAGGTTTCAGCTTTTCTTATCCCTAACCACTTACTTTATCACTACTCCACTTCTCTCCTGCTTAGCTTGAGTCATTTTCTACATTAACAAACTAAATATTTCTGGAGGTTAGGGAAATTTTTTTTTTGTTTGTTTTGTAATTTTTGTCTGAAATTCAAGAAGTTTTTTACCCTCTGTCTCTATGCTTATAAAGAAACAGAGAAAGAAAAAAAAGAATTATCAATGGTTTGTTTGGAATTAATATAAGTATTACTGATAAAATAAAGTTATAGTGTCTAATATTAATGTTTATGATTAATAATCAAGGGGATTAGACTGTTTGTTGATGCTCTACTTGTCATCTGATGACTGTTTATTTTTATTTGATTTCAGTAATTACACTAGGCAACACAATTTTCATTGAGTTGGATCTGACACTTGTTTTTGACTAACTTTTGATCTCTGAATCCAAAAATGACCCCAGTTTTTTTGGATCGCATCAACTTTTTGAGCTACAGGATACCCTTGTTTTGTCTTTAAAAAAAATTTTACATCTAATAAATTTGGTCTTATTTTATAGAATTTTTTAAAAATTTACATACAATGGAAAATAAAACATGACTTGAATAATTTTTGTACAAATTTATTTTGTTCATGCAGAGGATATTGCTATTGTAAGTCAAATTGTGTGCAAATGGTTTTGGTAAAAATTTAGGCTTATAGTTTTTCCTATAGTTTATAGTGGACAAAATACTTTGTTCCAACATTAGTCAGCCATCGTATTTGTATCCTAGCCTCACTTTTCTTGCACCAAATCTGTTCATCATTATGTCCAAAAAGCTCAATTTTTCTTTCATCACTCCATAATACTTATTTCCAAAAACAATTTTCTTTATTCAAGAATGTTTTGGCAAAATTAAACCAAGCAACAATGTGACATGGTTTGTAAAAAGGGGTTTGTTGTGGTAGGTTTCCATACAAACCATTTTTATTTAAACAACATTGTATTATGTGAGTATTTACAGTGATTTTTGGCAATGTCTTTCAAAATAACTCTTAGGTTTATATTAACCTCATGACAGAGTTTTCATGTGAATTTGTTGTGATGCTGGCAAAGGAAAGACACAGGGAACACAAAAAGGTAGATAGAAAAACATATATATTCAAATAACAGAAACAAGATACAAGTGAACTGGGTTAGACAGTAGTTAGCTGAGAGTCCAGTCAGGTAGCAACTATTGTCCACTGGTTTTACACATGATTGTGTCACATGGGTCTGGATCGACTCTGGTGAACTCCAGTCAACGCTCGATTGACATGTATTTATGGAGGAGGGTGAGTCCATTATGTAGGGAGTACAACACTATTCTTGGTGACAATTTGGGTTGTCTTCTATGCCCAGGCAAATCCTCTGTTATGCCAAACTGTTTAAACTTCTTTATAATCGATCTTAGATCTAGGGATAGCTAACCGGTTTGAAACTATTTCCTGACTTGTGGAAGTTAATAATTCTCTGTCTCAAGTCAACACTAAGCTCTTTTGACTTTTCTATCATATTGTTAAGGTAAGAATAACAATCGTGACATTCTATGCCCCACATAATGTTATTTGGTAGAATTATCACAAATATTCTACTGAATATAAATAGTCTAGAAGGCTTCACCAATAAAATAGTTATGTAACTTACTTGGATGAATCAATCAATTTAAAACAATATTTTCTACTGAAAAATAATTTTCTCATTTCCTATTTTGCATAATTCACCTGTCAAATTTGTTGTATTTAACCAATTGTTCTGAAAATTGAGTTTTTATTTTTTTCGTGTGTGTATCTTGAACAAGTCCTGGCGGCAACACCCCACAAGACACCAACTGTACGGCCACCTGCCTCCTATCACGAAAACTATTCAAGTTAGACAAACCAGACATGCAGGACACTGCTGGAGAAACAGGGACGAACTCATAAGTGATGTACTCTTATGAACCCCCACATATGGCCGAGCAAAAGCAGAACGACCAGCACGAACATACATTCAGCAACTATGTGAGGATACAGGATGTAGTCCAGAACACCTGCCAGAGCGATGAACGATAGGGAAAAGTGGCGAGAGAGGGTCAGGGATATCCGTGCTACCAGCACGACATGATGATGATCATGATGATGCTTATTAACATATAAAAAGAATAGCATCATACAAGCATTAGATTCTGAGAAATGGATAAAAATATTCAAAATTGATGGGTGTACATATAATTGTGTCATTGACTGTGTCTAATATATATATATATATATATATATATATATATATGTGTGTGTGTGTAAATATATATATGTGTGTGTGTGTGTGTGTAAATATATATATGTGTGTGTGTGTGTGTAAATATATATATGTGTGTGTGTGTAAATATATATATGTGTGTGTGTGTGTGTAAATATATATGTGTGTGTGTGTGTGTGTAAATATATATATGTGTGTGTGTGTAAATATATATATATATATGTGTGTGTAAATATATATATATGTGTGTGTGTGTGTGTGTGTGTGTGTGTGTGTGTGTGTGTGTGTGTAAATATATATATGTGTATATGTATATATATATATATATATATGTGTGTGTATTTATACATTTATGTGTATGTGTGTGTATATATATATATATATATATATATATATATAAGCATACCTGAAGATCTTGTGCCTTTAATTTATTTGTTAGTGGTCTTAATTTAACTTGCTTTATTTTATGATTGTAATATTGCTTTGTATTCTTGTGCATAGAGCCCTATATTTAAGTAATTTCAACTGTTTTTTTGTTGTGGATTTTATTTATATATGTTTATTTGATTCATCACTAAAACAATAAAAATCAGTCAAATATAGTGCTCTATACACAGCAATGCAGAGTAATATCAGGATATTTCAAGTCTAAGATAAAACAAAGTAAAATCCCTCATGACTCTGAATTTCACATAAATTATGTACAGGTAAGTTTGCATCCAAATATCTCATCTGAATTCAAATGTGTGGGTACAAGATCATACAAGATCGGCTAGGTGAAACTCTGTTGTAAGAGAATTTACTTTATTATGTTTATATATATATATATATATATATATTAATTTGTTTTGTAGCTTTCACAGTACAATGTAATGGTGATTGGCATCCCTAATATTGGCAAGTCTTCCTTTATAAATGCAGTCAGACGAACTCATGTGCAAAAAGGTGAGACTCAGAAAAATCTTTGACTTGAATATGGAAAATTTCTCAGTTTATAAAATTTGATTGAATCTTGTATGTTTGGTGGTGATAAAAAGTTGAGTGAGTGACTCATTCATAACTTTACTTCAACAGATTCATAAAACAATAAATGACTAAATAAAAAAAAGATACTTGTGTTATTAGATTCCAAACAAAACATACAGTAATGACAAAGTTGTAAATTTGCCGATGTCATATACATAATTTACCAAATGATAATATTTCATGGAATTATGAGATATTGGACATTTTTGTTTTATGGTAATGAAGTTCCAACCCTGAAACCATTAGATGACACTATAGTCTATATTTAAAGTAAAGCATTGCTGCAAATTCACTAGCCATTAGCCTAATGAGTAGAGTGTCCACCAATGGTCCAGGAGACTGGGGTTCAATCCCAGGTCGAGTCATATCAAAAACTCAAAAAATGATACTTGATGGCGCCTTGCTTAACACTCAGCACTATAAGGTAAGGATCAAAGGTAAAGTGAAGCAATCCAGGGAATGTTGTTGTAGTAGCTATTGAAAAGGGAGCCTTTGGGTCACCCTCAACTAAGGTCGCCAACTTTTTTTTTTATTGCTGCAAATACTCAACAGTGTGTTTGATTGTATATGACATTAGCAAATTTATAGCTTTGTTATTATTACATATTTTGTTTGATTTGTAGAATTGCTTGCTTGTTTGTTTTGATGCTTCACTGCTAAAGTTCCTGTCACATCATCATTTAAATTGCTCACTAATTTCTCTCAGATGTTTGGGAGATTTTTCTTGACTTTCCTTTATTGATAGTTTTTATTTCGCTGTTAGAAGTAAGCATTATTTCTTCAAAAAGTGCCTACCGACAGAATATGAAATTGCAACATCACATTTGTTTCCATTTACACAAAATTGAATGTACTGAATACAGATGGATCACAATAAATTCTTGGGTGCATTGTATAATGTAATGGTTAGTAAGCTAGACCAGCAAACCATTAATAGTGAGTTTCAATCTCATTGGGTACTCTATACATCAGGCCTTGTGCCACAACTAACCAAAGCAGCAAACTCCAAAATAAGGGGTGTATCAAAAAGTATCCTGGCTCCATGCACATATTGTGCCCAGCTCAAAATTAGCATTATCTATTGAAATTTTATTTTTGCTACTTTAAGATAAAAATTGTTTCTTTTAGTTTAATTTATTAGAATAACTGCATGTTAAAGTTGGAATGATTTTACAGATAACTCTATTTTGTCACATTCATTTTGAGGATTAAAACGAATAAACAAAATAAAACAGCCAAATATAATAAATAAGCAATAGCCTAAATTTAACAAATGATAAAATTTCATGGAGATACTGCTGGGAAATTTTGGTTTTCTGATAATGAAGTTCCAACTCTGAAACCATTATATAATACCATAGTCTATATTTGAAGTGGAGTATTTGGTCTAATGGGTAGAGTGTTTGCCAATGATCCGGGAGACCGGGGTTCAATCCTCGGTCACGACTTAACAAAGACTTTAAAAATGGGACTTGATACCTCCTTGCTTAACACTCAGCAATATAAGGTATGTATCAAGGGTAAAGTGGAGCAATCCAGGGAAAAGAGTAGCAGCCTCCCCTACACCTCGGTGTAGTAGCTATTGAAAAGGGAACTTTCTAGTCGCCAACTTTACTACTTATTACTGCATATGCTCTTCAACAGTGTGTTTGATTGTATATGACATCAACAAGACTTATCTCCTGAAATACAAAACTCAGGTATATTAACTAAAATGTATTAATCACTTTGAAAAATCCAGTGTTATTTTTAGATTTTTTTTTGGATAGAAAACTAATGAAGATCAGATAAGTGTAAATATGAAACAGATTAAAATAGGATGTATATTCTGAGCACTGCAAGCTCATGAAAGATGGTAAAATCATCATAATAAGTAAATAATTTTTCTGTACCCTATTTTGACTATCAGTGGGATTTAGAATACACCAACTGTATTATCTGCAGAGAGGTAAGACAACCCCCACCAAAGGGTGTTCTGGGTATGATACTAGGCTGCATCCAGTGGTAGTATTCCAGTTCTGGAGCTCTGGGGTAGTGTGTATCAGTGGGTCAAGTGGATCTGTTTGAAAATTATTCACATTACATAGGAGTGCTTGATGCTATATGACTCTGTGCAAGCAAATGATTATTATTAAATAGAATTATTAATGTTGGATAGGAATACTTGAGACCATTTAACTGTATGCAGATTATTTATGTTGGATGGAAACAGTTGATATCATATGGGTGGGCAAACAAATGAATCTTGACAAATAAAGTGTAATTTTTTTTAATGCAATGAAACATTGAAAATATAGTTATGGCTACAATCGAACATTTCCAAATAAATCAAATTTCTGCATTAAATAACCCAAAATATAAAAAAACCAAACCAAATATTTTGGCAATTGTTCTGACATGGCATTGCACACTTTCACAGCTAGTTATATGTTGACATAATACTTGGCAAATGATAGAATAAAGGGAGATTAACAAAAATAAGGGTTAACGGTCAAATGAATAATATTCCACTAGCAGACATTTTGTGTTTGTTTTGCAGTAAGAAGTATTTATATCATTAAGTCAATTTTTAAGCAGAATACAGCTAGTTTGAATTAAGTGTTCTCCTCATAGATTAGTTGCTATTTCTAAAACACACAGTCTGTCCTACTATTTACTCATAGCTGAAGTGAGAAAGGATAGATTCCTACCTTTCCCAAGAGTATTGATGCTATGTGAAATGCAAACAGCCTCATCCAGGATTTGAACTTGAGTCACCATATTCATTTTTTATAATAATAACCATTACACAACATACAACTCTATGTTAATAACCATTTATACAACACTTCAGACTGTCCTTTTGTTTATGCTGCTATATATATATATACTCTGCCTGTACAGTGATAAGAATAAAAGATTAAATGCTGTGTAATTTCTTTTATCATATTTTTGTGGCTTTTTAACTAAGCTGTAAATCTTAATGCTGGATGTTAACTTTTTAATCCCTGAGCCTCTTTGACCTCTGAAACTCTGTATCTGGGCTCAGAAAATTCATCCAAGAAAAATCCCATTTAAACTTTACTTCAGCCTGCAGACATCTTTTTGTTTAAAGTTATCCTATCATTCCATTAAAAGAAAGTTACTATGAGAATAGATAAAAAGTTTATTGGCTGACACCTGCTGTTGATGACTTTTCTGACCAACCACAGCAACACTGATGGAAGAGGTGTATAGACTGTAAGAAGAACTATATTGAAAAAAAAAAACCTCATTTGGTCACATTCCCTGAAAGTAAATTGGTCATCCTATAAACTTTTCAGCCATATATTAAATATCTTATTTCTCACTGAGCCTGAAATATCAAACGAGCAGCATATTGTGCAATAGCACTCAGCCTAAAATATTGAGCTTATTGGTTGAAAGATATAAAAATTGCTGTCTTTTGTTATGATACAATTTTCACTGGGGTGCCTTGCATAGTGTAGGGGTTATTGGGCTTATTGGTTGAAAGATATAAAAATTGCTGTCTTTTGTTATGATACAATTTTCACTGGGGTGCCTTGCATAGTGTAGAGGTTATTGAGCTTGCAGTCCATTAATAGTGAGTTGGATTCTTTCTAAATGTGCCATACTTGTGCCTTTATACCAAACTAAGCTATGTAAATGACTATACAATCATTGCTGTTGTAATTAGATTGTGATTACCTCCTCAGATCTTGGCAAAGATCTGACTGAGTTATTTCTTATGGCTTATATTTACTTTTTAAAACACTGAAATCTTTTTGTGTGTTATGATTTATTAATTGATAGTTATTTTACTCATGTATGATAAGTTCTATTTTCTTTGCTTTTTATCTAATAGGTTTTTCATTCCTTAGTTGTGACTTAATGACAGGGTCCCACCACAAGTGTCAGTGTAAACAAATCTATCATGTAGTTTTACCCTATTTGCTTGGTCCAGCTGTCATGATTGGATTTTCTTCCAGGACTTGCCCCCACATTTTTGATTTTTGCTTCTATTCAACTAACCTAGTTTGTTTTTTTTGTTGTTGTTTTGTTTTTTAACAGGAGGTTCTTTTGCTTTGTTTTTTTTTTTTTTTTTTTTTTTTATTTTGGTTTGGGTTTTTTTTAAGAACATTAGCAGAATCAAGTAAGACTGCTTCCAAAAAAAAAAAATCTTAATTTTTTATTTATTTACTTTTTTTATTTTCCTATTTTTGGTGTGGAGTGGATACCAATGTTGCTACAACCCATATTTACTGTGTTAAATTCTATGACAATGGTTTTGAAAAGTTCTCAGCCTGACCAAGGAGAGACTGGTTTAGACTCATGAAATGTACATGTTATTTTAGATATCCATCCACACTTGCCACATCAGTTCTAAAGCTTCTTTAACCCTTTCAAAATAAATTTGATAAAAACTTTTTTAAATGCCAGTCATTTTTGGTGGGTCAAGCAAATTTTAGCACCCTCTCTTAGCAATAAAACTTTACCCCCCATTCTGATTATGTCACAGTAATTGAAAATTATATTGAGGCTTCAAGTAGGGGTTTAGGATTCCTTTATGAGCTTGTCAAGTTGTTTAACATGAAATTGCCTGTTTTTGTTTTACTAAGGCTTAAGAACCCAATCTGTCTTACTATTTACCCATAGCAGAAAAGAAAAGTAATTGATTCATGCCTTTCCCAAAAGCACTTGCTGGAAGTGAAATATTAACTGCTTCATCCAGCATTTGAACTCAGATCACTAATTTCATTTCCTACAATGATAACCATTTTACTAAGCATGCCTTCTATCCATATTTACCAACCCCTCCGCTTAAGCAGGATATGTCACAAGGTCAATTTTTAAGTGGAGTTTAACAGGTTTGAATTCAGAGTTTTCCTTCTCCTAGACTAGTAGTCTCACCAAAGATGAAGAACCCAATCTGCCCTACTATTTACCCATAGCTGGAGGGAGAATAATTGGATTCATACCTTTCCCAAGGGTATTAGTGCTATATGAAATGCAATCAGCCTTGTCCAGGATGTGAACTCGTGTCACCATATCCATTTCTTACGACGATAACCATTACACCACGGGCACCTCCGAAGCATGCTTTCTATCACTTGTCAAAAAGACTTCTATAATGGCTATTGTCCTGAAAGATACCATGAAAGGAAAAATTTGGTACCCTAATAACAAAGGTTATGGGAACTTACATTGCCAATTCCATTTCCTATGAAGATAGCCATTATACTAAGAGTATGAATGTTATTGAGCAACAAAACAACAGCTTTTTATTCCTCAAATTCAATGCTGTTTGAGTTTTGAATTGTTGTATCGTGGTAAGGAAACAATACACAGTGAAACAAAGTTAATTATTTATCAACTCAAGTGGTACAGTCCGACTAGTCTCTTACTGTAGGTGTTACATCCAAAGTTAGTCTTCTACTGACTGACGTCTTTCAGAGCTCTTCTGTCTCTGCCTGCCATGCTTGAGAAATACGACGTCTTTATAATTGCGCAATACCGGAAGTCATGTGGTACGAGCCACTATACAACATGAATGAACTATTTCAGTGTGATTAAAAAGTAACTCCTCACACTTTCCTGAGCAACGTTGGGTTCTTCTACTTATATACAAGGGTATTGAAAAGTAATTCCCTCTTATTTTTTCTTCTCTTTTTCATTTCTTGTAAAAATAATATTTAAGAAATAAATTAGAATAATTTTAAAATAGGGAGTTACTTTTCAGTCATCCTGTACATATATATTAATAATTCATCTACATCAAACAAAGCCATGAGGCATTAAATCATTCCTGTTTCAATAACAACTCATCATAAGCTTTCTGGAATTATTGCATGATGGTTGAAGTTTAGGATTTTTATCTACATCCAGCAATTGTGCAAGTTTTCTTCAAATGTTAATATTATAAATGCAATAACAATGTTCTACATGATCAATGATACTGCACAGAACCAAACACTGTAATAATCTACTAGTTATAGTAGTTTGAAATTTTGTCCCCGAAAGCATGCAATCACTTAAGTATCCAAGTCAGAAGTGAACAAGATGACATCACCAAACTGCTATGAATAGAAATATGATTAAATGAATTAATAGAAATGATAAACGTTAGTAAATTGGCCTTGACCCTAGCAATGGCTACTATAAGTATTAGTTAAGTATATCAATAGTTGTACCAGCTCATTGGCCTTGTGGGTAGAGTGTTTGCCAATGGTCGAAGAGACCAGAGTACAATCCTGGGTCGCATCATACGAAAGACTTTAAAAATGGTACTTGATACCTCCTTGCTTAACACTCAGCAATATAAGGTATGTATCAAGGGTAAAGTGGAGCAATCCAGGGAAAGGAGTAGCAACCTCCCCTACACCTTGGTGTAGTAGCTATTGAAAAGGGAGCCTTCTGGTCGCCAACTTTACTTTTTACTTGATATCAATAGTTACTTGGTGATCTTGATTTTAATCCCAGTATCAAGCAACTAGACAACTATTTGGACTCTGTGTGTAACAATGTTTTATTTTCATCTCTATTTTTTTTTTTTTTTTTTTTTGTTATATAATTCAAATGGAACTCTTCCTCCTTCTTTTTAATGTACTGAAATTGTTTAAGTAGAAATATTGAAATTTATTGCAAATACTTTGAGGATGTGGGATTATTTTCCATTACAGTCTTTGATGCTTTATCATTAATTGTTAATTTTAGCTGACCACTCTGTTTTCTAAATTGAATACAGAATTTATATTTCTTGAAATTTCAGCTTCATTATGACTTCTAAGGCAAATTTCATACAAATACTAAACAAGAATCCTATTTCAAAACTTTTGTTGTTTGTTTAAAAATGTAATGAAAATTAATTAAATGACATTTTTACTGAATATTCAACAACTAGATTTGTTATCAGTTTAAAATATTAATTTTTCAACTCTGATTTCATTGAAATCAAACTCTTATCCTAAGAAGACTGTCATAAAGTAACCACTGCCTTGAAAATTTAGTGACAAAGGCCTACAGCTACAGAAGCTCAAATCTAACTCCATACCTTTTATCTTTTATGCACTTGTAATGTAAACAGTTATCATTAAGGAAATGGACTTGGTGATCCAAGTTCAAATCCTGGACAAGGCTGTTTGTATTTCATATAACACTAATATACCTGAGAAAGGCATGACACCCTCTCTTCTCCCTACAGTTTTGGGTAAATATTAGGACTAGACTGGGCTCTTTAACCATGGTAAGGTAACCAGTCTAGGAGAAGGAAAACTCTAAATTCAAACCTGTTAAACTCTGCTTAAAAATTGACATTGTGTTACATCCTGTTTGTGTGGAGGGATTGGATAAATACATACCTTTCATATTTTATTTTCCTTAAATGCTTGAATTATTCCCATCTTTAATGTTCACATACATGATTAATATCAATATTTAATTTTTTTTTTTAATTATCAGTTGAAAATTCAAGATTATATTAAAATGTTTTTTGGGGTTTTTTTTTTTTGTTCTTTTAACCCTTACTGCGCAGGAACCAGACATGTGCACTTGAGACATGTGTACTTCACTGACTCCAGAAATTCTGATTTTTGGAGCAGTGGTATAAATAGTATTATTATGTTGAAGTCAGCAGAAAGTAATGTATACATTTGATTAAATTATGATTTACATAACTTACTGAAGTTTTTTTGTTTTTTTTACAGCTGTTTAATGTTTAAAAAGTTGCTAAAGTTTTTACACACGATCATCATCGAAATCAAAAACTACAGTCGATCAGACAAAACTTTTTATTATTTATATTTGTTGACTTTCTAAGCAATAAATGTAATTTAGTAAAACACAACAAAAAAATCACATCCACCAATAGTACACCACACTCCTCCAACCAATGCAATTGTAGGGTCAAAAGCACATGCCCCTACCAAATAAATGCCTGTATAGAAACATCATAAACAAAGCCACGGTAAAAGCAAACTCCATCAAACACTACATTGGTGCCATGGAGGACACCATAAAACAAAGAATCCACAACCATAATCTTTCTTTCAAATACAGGAACTACGCATCCAATACCTCCTTATCCTCGTACATATGGCAACTAAAAGACACAAACACCTCTCCCACAATCAACTGGGAGATACTAAAGCAAGCACCTGTTGCATTCTTGTATACATGTTCATGCTGAAATATACATATATATGCTGGATACATACCGATGCAATGAACAACACGCACGCACGCAGGAAGACTTCTTTAACAATATTTACCTCTCACTTTATTGCAAGGGTTTGAAAAGGTTGTGTGGGGTTTTACTGTGAGAGGGAGCTGGAGACCGAACATAAACTGTAATATCTTGACCCCAAACTTATGGCCATCACGTTGTGTCTTTCTTGTTCTCTTGATGCTCAACCAGAGGCCTAGGGGCTCACTCTGCTGGGTGATCTGCTGCATCTTATCAGCAACTTCTCAGGTCCCCAAACTCCATCGGGGTTCCCAAGGACCCCTCGGCTGGGTGTGGCTTTCCCTACCACATCTCGACTCCAACTGGCCTGGAACTCTACTGGCAACTGCACTGGCTCGTCGAACTCAACGGAATTATATAATCGTTCGACACCCACACGATCTTTGAAATCGAATGTTTAATCGTCATCAGCGGAAATAACTGTCATGCAGTTCAGAGGTCAGTCTATGAGAGTATCATGGGATTTTTTTTTACCTCGTCCCATTTCATCAGCCAATTTCCGCCCACGCGATTTTCTCTCATAACTACCATTAGAATGTGTCACTTCCTTCTGGTGCATCACCTTGAATGGCATTTTTGGCCAGGTCAAAAGGTCAAAGCATAACACACCTGCCTACAACAAAACATCAAAAAATGCCTTCTTTGCCTCCATGAAAAATTGGCCATCACCTATCCATCTACAAAATAAAGCATCTGAAATCCTTTCAAAATGTAGGCATGAGAACAAACACCTTCTTTCACACTTCAACCCACACACACACAATCCACCTAACACCTCGAGTATATATATATATATATATATAAAAAAACCTGAAGCACTGGAAGTACCATTTTCCCCCTCCAACCATCACATCTGCCACACAATATATCCACATGCCTCCATCATTTTAACTTTTTATGAGCATTAATAATAGGCCCGAATGCTCTACATTCACCTTACCTACCAAATTCACTCTAAACTTTTCTGCAATAGTGTATTTACCACACAACATCAACAAAACATATATCTATTAAATAACAACCCCAACCTTCCAACTGCCACCCAAACCCGCCATCTAGTTCCTTAATCAATTTCCTTAATTTTTCAATGACAACACCCTACCCCTCAGTTATAATCATCTTTGTACACAAAGACACTAACTATTATTTAACCTCTTTATTATTTTATTACACACATACCACCTATGTGATCCATAGTATATAACATTTACACAATATTTCATTTATTATTATTATAATAATACAATTTATTATGCACATAACTATTATTTAACACATTAACTATTATTTAACCTTTTATTATTTTATTACGCACATACCACCTATGTGATCCATAGTATATAATATTTACACAATATTTCATTTATTATTATTATAATAATTTTATTATTATTACAATAATACAATTTATTATGCACATAACTATTATTTAACACATTAACTATTATTTAACCCTTTTATTATTTTATTATGCACATACCACCTATGTGATCCATAGTATATAGTATTTACACAATATTTCATTTATTCATTATTATTATAATAATACAATTCCCTCCCCTAAATATTACACCAACATATTACAATACAATATAACCTTACTTATACCTACTGTGATTCTAGCCTACCATAGCACAACCGCTCATATACGCTTACAAATCAAATTCTTATTCATTCTCCCTGACATGCAGTGATAATGTTTTGTTCCATAGCTATAGTCACCTAAAGAAATAATGTAACGAATTATTAATATACACTTGAATTCATTTCTGCTAAACCTATCGCGCTACATTCCTGGCCTGACTAAACCTCATAAAAACACACATCCATACGTAACTATAACACACATGCACTCACACACTTACAACCACACACAAACGAAATCCTAACGTTTTTTTGTCTGTATTTTGTCATATTTTCGATTTTCAATTCATTCCATCTCCTTAACTGCCTGATGATTGTTGCTTTGCAAAAAAATTTCATAAAAAACCCAGGGTTGCAGAATATTTTCCATGGATTGAATATATATATATATATATACCTAATATATACTTATTGATATATATATACATATATATATATATATACATATATATTTCTACCCAACCTCTCCATCATGGACAAGATGTAGCACAAAGTCAATTTTTAAGTGGAGTACAGCTGGTTTGAATTTAGATTTTTTCCTTCTCTTAGATTGTTGTACCAAGGCTGAAAAGCCCAGTCTGTCTTAGCATTTACCCATAATTGGGAAGAGGAAATGGATTCATTGATTTACTAATGGCCTTATTCATGTTTTGAATTTGGCTTGCCAAGTACATTTCTCACAATAACCATTACACCATGCAAGACTTCATATTATTTAGTAAATTTAATTCAACAAAGAACATGGCAATACACATGACTAATAACTATTTCAGTTCAGATCTTATCATAAACTCTAGGGATATGTGCCAGAGCCACCTCACCTGTTATCATACACCGCTCGTTGTGCCTTGTGTATCTTGTATATCATATCTGTCTGTACTGTGATGCCAGACCTAACATAGTTGCATTCTGCGGATGCACATGCCCAGGCAGCGTCAGTGTCACAAGGTTTGAAGAACTGGACCTATTCATAGATAGCTGTTTGTGTGTTACTTCGGGATCTTCCTCTGCCTCTGCTCCCCCCTCCCCTGTGTGTGGTATGAATTCTAGCCTGCCATTGCTGCTATGTCCTTCACATGTCTCTGTTTACTGCCAACAAACTCATTTTTGAAACATCTCGTTTGCACCAGTGGTTCTTGACTTCCTCATTACATGGGAATGGGACTGGTTTTTATAGTCTTTATTTGGATAGTCCTCTTCCAGTATTTTCTGGATCATTCCACTCCACTTGAGAAACAGGAAGTGCTTGGTCATCTCCTGTTTCTTTGTTCCCTTTCCCATGGGTAGCCTTATGCTCATCCAAGGTTGTAAGGGTCACTTCATTCAAACTCATGTTGACCTACTGGCCAGCTAGGCTGATGTTGGATGGGTGAACTACTTCCTCCTCCCTGATCTTGTCACATACATCACCAAAGGTTCTTAGTGTCACAGATATATATCCACTTGCAACTTGTTATTTTAACATAAGCTCAAGAAATTCAGTTTCTATATGCTATATATTTGCAAATTTTTGTGTAGCTTAGAGCAATGCCATTTATCAAATGATTTCCCACCACCAAGTCAAATTAATACCATTTATTGAATAAATTGTAAGTGTAGCCATTACAATATGGAAAAGTGTATCACATATAACAGAATTACTACATCCAATTTGCACCAATGTTACTCATTATTCAATTTCTAAATGAATTTTCCTCAAAATAACAATTCAAATTTTCACCTTCACAAATAACAATACTCGATACTCTAAATTACCTTGAGCTTCTAATTTCATTGTATCCACAAAGGAGATCCCTAGTTGAAAATATTACTCAAATTCTTATTGTGTGTGTGTGTGTGTGTGTGTGTTATAACTGTATCCTAGCAAAATTGACACATCATAGTGAGATTTTTATTAGAGCACTAAATCTAAAATCCTCTAACTTGGTCAGAACAAAGCAATTTCCAGTCCAATTTACAATTGAATGATAATTTTGTAGGGTCTACATTTGAGTTGAATGTCATTTTTTAATCAACAAAATTCTTACACTCTGTACAATTTATTTACATGTAAAATTTGTAATGATGTGATTTCTAATATAATTTTGTTTATAATATTTTAAAAGAAAATGAAAAAGTCAACTTAAATTTCAGTGATTTTGTTTCATGGAAAGAAAATTTTGATGAAATTAAATGACTTACATTTATTACATCTAGGCAAAGCTACTGCTGTGGGAGCCAAGGCTGGTATTACTCGATCTGTTATTGAGAAAATCAAGGTAAGCTATATAAATCTTTTGACATTATAAATCTTGATATTTTTTGGTTAATTGGACGATTTTCTTTTCCTGTTTTTGTTTTGTTTTTTTTCATTTTGGTGGGAGATGTACCCTCCAACCTTCTTTTGATGTTGTTAGATTCAATATTAAAAATATGGAAAAAAAACTAAATTAACTGAAAGCATAGTCAAGGGAAATAATCTAATTAACAAAATCCAGTGTTAACAAGGGTAGTATTAATTTTAGCAAATTATGTGTAACAAGTTCATTATCAAATGTAGTTTGATATTGTAGCTGAGAAATCTTCTGGATAGTGTGATAAAATGTTTATGCTATTATGAATAAAACAGTAAACAAATAACAGGAGGTTGAGTTGAACAGACATTGTCTTTTTATGTATTTGTTTTTGGTAATAAGCAATAATTTACAAAATATGTTTTATGTTATATAACCACACTACTCCTGCCACAACCTTAGACTTCTGGCTGCTCTGCAACCTGCCACCACCTTATATTTGTACACATTTAGTAGTCACTAATAAAATGTTAAACTGACAACATGTGCCTCTGTCTAGATTATTGTCTTGTTTCTAGCACTTCATAGTGCTAGAATTGTGAAATATAACATTTTAGTCTATGTATCAATTTTTGTATGCGTATGGTGTATGTAAATGTTTTTAGTATTCTTTTGTTTTAATTGCTTACTTATCTGTCTATCCTCAATTCCTGGAAAATAAAACCTGGTTATTGTCATAAACTGATTGTCATGATGGATATTTTTGGTTCAGAGGCTGAAAAATCTAAAGTTGAAATAAGAAGAGAAACATTTCTGAATTTTATGATAAACAATGAGATTATATTGCTTGTTAAGAACAGCACAACACTCCCAACTTCGAAATTTGTGGGACTAACAGACAAATAACAGAAATCCATTCTATTTCATTTTACTAAAAAAAGAAATTATATATTACTGAATTCTCAAAAATATATTTTTAATTTAAATGAGTGGCACTAAAAAGATTTATAAATTTGAACATTTTTGGTTTTTGTTCAGATTTCTAGGTCTAACAGCATGTAATTATTTCATCTTTAATTTTAGAAATTATCTATAGACCTAATTTGTTGATTTTCTTTTGGAAATTTAAATTCTGTGTGATTAATTATGTCTTGCAGCAATATGATATCATACTGATTGTCTATCATTCCCATGAGGAGCAATTTTTTTTTATTTACATTAAAATCTTCTTGATCCAATAAGCGTGAATACTAAGTTTGATAGCTCAGTTTCAAACTGTTTGACAGTCTATCAAGGACAGACAAACTGTTCTTAAGTATTGATATAGATCTTTTGAATAAACTGAGTGTTTAAAACAAAACTAAATACTGATTGTTGTTCCTTGTAGCACACTAAACCAAGAAAGTTTCTAATATATATGCCTTTTAAATTTATGTGAATGTATTGAAAACTGTATTATTGGCTTGTATATATATATATTTCAAAATGAATAGGTCTATAAAGAGATTTATATCTTTTTAAAAAATGTATTTATTTAGTTCTTACATATGTCTCCAGCTTGTTGATTTCTTCAGAGAACTTTTAATGTTTTTACAGGTGTGGTATTCAGTCTATATAGAGGTCACTGTTTTGATAGGCTGGTTATTTCTTTTAATGTAGTGACAGATTCCTAGTTGAGGTTGGTTGTTTCTCTTCTTTATTTTTGATTCCTCTCTTTCTCACAGTGTATTTCCTGTTCTCACTTTTGGGTGACTTTTTTGTTTCCTCCATTAGTCTTTGATATTTGATATTTGATATAGCTTTTACTCTAGGTTGTTGTATGTTTGAGTGTATAGTTGATATGCTATAGAGTTTATTGGTCTTTTTTATGTGGTTCAGAATTCAACTAACAGTTACTTTTTTACTTTTTCCTCTGTGTTGGAACAACCAGCCCATCGAAACAGTGACCTCTATATAAACCGAATACCACACCTGTAAAAACATTAAAAGTTCTCTAGAAAAAGTAACAAGCTGGAAACATGTAAAAGCTAAATAAATAATTTTTAGAAAGGTGTAAATCTCTTTGTGGACCTATTCATTGTGAAATATTTACTTTTCTCTCTTTGGACAAACAAAAAAAGAAAAAAAATTTTACATATATATTTTTTTTTAATCTATTTCTTTTTTTAAGATGACAGACAAGGATTTAGAATCAAGTTTTTTTTATTAGCCTTTCCTTGTTTACAAGTGAGATGTCACATATGAAGATGAAGAATGTTTAATAATTGTCTAAAATTTGATGTTGCTACCCAAGTATATGTACTTTCATAATGTACATCTCCTAATCCAAGGTGTGATCACATCCTCAACAATTACCAATGAAGGTTAAAAATACGTATACTTAGGTTGTAACATCGAAGATTTCAGAAATTATTAAACAGCCTTCATCCTCATTTGTAACATCTCACTTGACTCCAAATCCTTGTCTATTATTTTTTATTAAATATGCCTACAAGAAAATCTGCTGCATCAATAGACACACACTATATGTATATAAAAGAGTCACTTTTTTTTTTTTTTTTGGTGTGTACATGTCAGAAAAGAGATTTCATTGAGCATTAAAATCACACATACACTTTAATATGTTTATCATATAAAAAAGTACAAAATTTAGTTTTTTACTGATTAAATGATATAATTCAACAATTAAAAAGCAATTGATTTGTGGAACTCTTCACAGTTCTTCATTACTACATTCAAAAAGAAGACCCACTGTGTTTAAATATCACACCGATTACATTGGCAAAATTTGAATTCAATGCCTTTTTGAAAATTATTGTTTTGTAATTTAGTTGTAATGTGACAATACACCGCTGACTGACCCCCACTATCTCAACCTCCTAAACCACTCATGGCCATTAGATCGTCTAGTGGTTTCTCTCATCTCTGGCCAGAGGTATTTCACATTTCTTTACAAACCCACAAAACACAACGTACACAACCGAGAGGTTGGAAAAAAAGAGAACAAACAAACACGGACTTGGGTTAGCTCCAAGCGCAAGAAGGGAAAAGTTTTTGACACTTTTGTGTAGCTTTCTGTGCATCTGTGGGCTAGCGCGAGCATGTATTCGAGCGAAATTCCCACAAAGCCACCAGGAATGCTGACTCATCCTCTCACATTAGCCAACCCAGCCTCTGGGTCCCCAAGTCTGAGCAGTCAGCTTACCCCGACTTCTGTCAACTGCTCTCTCCTGCTGACTGCCCTGTTCTGTTCTCTTATGTTGACAGCTTTCTTCTGTTCTGTCTTCTCCTATCTTCTTCCAGTCTCATGGGAAATCTCATGCGCAAGCCCTTTATGTGGGTTTTGCGCCAAAACAGACAAAGGGATCCTCTGACTGCCACCCACACCTGCAGAAACAAATGCCACCCATCGAGTCACAGTAATTGTAAAAAAATTCTTAATTTTTTGGAGAACTATAAAAATCATAAAAATCCTTCAAACCAAGGGGTACTTTTTTTTTTAAATACCATTTCAAATGTAAACTAAATAAGAAATTATAATTCAAAAGATTTTACATTTTTATTTCTTAGTTTTTTTATTGTACCTACCTATAATGTTACAATTTTAGAGGGTAAAAAAGAAAAATAACAAAAATTAGATGAAAGCATTGTTTATCAATAAGTCAAAAACTGATTTTTTTTTTTTTTTAGATGAATACTTTTCATATTTCTTAAAACAAAATGTATTAATTTTTAATCAGTGTAATTAAAAAACTTATTTAAAAAAATAAAAATAATCTATTTATAAGATCGAATACTTTTCATTTCAATTAATGCACAAAATTGTCTACCTAAAAATAAGGATACATTTTTAATTCTTAGCTTCTTTTATTGTTACATATTTTGGGGGTAAAAAGAATATAAGTTTAACAAATAGACTTTTTATCATTTTAACTCGAAAGGCAATTAAGAATTGAATTTATATTTTTGTGATAAATTTAAGAAAAAGTTTTTAAAGAAATAGAATTATATTTCAAACCACTCATAAGTTTCTTAAAATAATATTTTGAATTTAAACAAAAAAGTTGCTGAAATAAAAGAATATTGTAATATATAAATTCTTATATTCTTTTATCATAAAATTTTTAGAGTGTAAATAGAAATTTTAATTAAAACTGTTGCTTTTTAAAAAATTATTAAGTAAAAAATTATTCTGTAATTGAGTACATTGGAATTTGAAAAAAACAAAAAAACCATGAAAAAGTTTTAAACCTTTCACCAGTGTACAGTTACATATTTTTATATATTTTAGATATAAACTAAAAAAAGAATGATAAAGAAAAAACAATTCATAAAATAAAAAAATACTTTTCATTTGAATTAATAGAAAAAATCTTTCAACTACAAATAAGGAAACATTTTTAATTCTTAGCTTACTCTTCTCCCTTTCTATCTCAATCACTGGTGTTCATAAAATTCTTTCAATCCATTCATGAACTGGGTACTTTTGCTCGTATTATAATAAGTAAATATATATCAGTTTTTATTTATATTTAATAGCATGGAAGCTTGTCTGCGACCACAGGTTTCATGATGTCTTATAAACGAAAATGAAAAAATAACATATAAAAACTAATGTATATTTACTTATTATTATTATATAATAGCTCTATCACAGATATTGAGCACTCTCCAAATTATACTGCATTTGGTCTGCCACAAACCCACAAAATGAGATAGTGACAACCAACACTGTTATAATATATATATATATATATATATAGATGCATTTGATTACAAGATAGGTGTGTGCCACAGTATTTGTTCTCATAAACTTCTTTATAAAAAACAACTGACACAATTAAATTATTATTTATTTTACATATCTCTATCACAGTAATGATTTTTTTTTCTATCCAATTAGATTTCTGCTAATCCCAAAATTTATGTTTATGATACACCTGGAGTTTTAGCACCAGAAGCAAAAAATGTGAGCATTGGAATGAAGCTAGCTCTTTGCGGTAAGTCAAAAACTTTTTTTCATTTTCATTGATTATTTCATAATTGATAAACTTTTTTTTTATATTGAAAGAACATATAATAAGTTCATTCATTTTTGCAATATTTTGGTAACATGCTGTACAATTCAGCAGCTCTGGTTACTTTAGCAAGAGTCGTCTAGGTAATTAATCACACTAGACTGGGAGATGCTGAGCTCACCTGATACTCTCTGTTACTTTTTAGATTTACCTCTATGGTTTGAAGCATGGCTTCAGAATCCATGGTTTTAGACCTGCCTGACTTTGCTTGATCATTTTTGTACCAACTGTGACTTCACCTTTGTACAACCATTTTTTTAGCTGCTTCTGCAGTGTTATGGCCCAGTTGGAACTCATAAAGCATAAGTTTCTGAATTAGGCAACATTATACATTCATCTGTATGCCTTTCAAATGATGCACAGCATTAAGCAATGCATAACATGTAAGCACACCAACTACCACAATACTACCAACCATAGCAGGTATCTTCTATGGTTTGAACTGCTTTGGTCTCATGGTTTACATGCTGAAAAATAACATGTACCAAAATATTGCTAAACATTTGATTCACCCTAGTATACTATATTTATTACTAAACCGGATCATTGGCCTAGTGGGTAGAGTGTTCACCAATGGTCTGGAAGACCTGGGTTCAATCCCAGGTCAAGTCATACCAAAGACTTAAAAAATGGTACTTGATACCTCCTTGCTTAACACTCAGCATTATAAGGGTAAAGTGGAGGAATCCAGGGAAAGGAATAGCACCCTCCCCTACACCTCAGTGTTGTAGCTATTGAAAAGGAAGCCCTCTGGTCGCGCTCAACTACGGTCGTCAACTTTATTTTACTTTTTATTACTATACAAGTTCATCATCTTTAATGTTTACCTAGTTAATCTAATCAAAGGAAGTTGAATGACACATTGGATTAATTTAGAAATTTAAAAAATAAACAATTTACATATATTGCCTGTTATTCATATACATAATCTCATGAGATTCAGAGGAGTCAGCAGGACATCATAATGGCTTACATGCTGGACTAGGACATCATAGTAAGCTAGTTTAAACTCCAGTCAAATTATTATTATTTACATATATTGCCTGTTATTCATATACATAATCTCATGAGATTCAGAGGAGTCAGCAGGACATCATAATGGCTTACATGCTGGACTAGAACATCATAGTAAGCTAGTTTAAACTCCAGTCAAATTATTATGTTCACTTTTGGACTAATAGTTGGAGGTATGAACTACCTCATCCCCCTTAACTATGGGTTAAATACTATCACTACTGTTCTTTTACAAGGATTGCTTTGGCATTAAATAACCCACAAAAGTTGATATACCATTAAAACAAAGAAACCAAACCAAACCAGATTCAGGAAACCATGTTAATGAAGGCAAAATGCAATGTCAAACCAAAATTTTAATGTAAAAAAAAGTAAAGTTGGCAACCTTAGTCGAGAGTGACCCTAAGGCTCCCTTTTCAATAGCTACTACACCAAGGTGTAGGGGAGGGCACTACTCCTTTCTCTGGATTGCTTTACTTTATCCTTGATCCCTACCTTATATTGCTGAGTGTTAAGTAAGGAGGTGTCAAGTGCCATTTTTTGAGTCTTTGGTATGACTTGACCTGGGATTGAACCCAGGTCTCCTGGGCCATTGATGAACACTCTAACCATCATGCCAATGTCCGGTATTAAGCCTTAATTCCAAGCCTTCAGATATCCTGTACCTTAGCTCAAAAAATTCAGCCACCAAAATTGAACTCAAAATACATTTAAACTTCACTTAAGAGCACAGACATATTCATTTAAACTTATTCCATCATTTTAGTAAAAGAAAGGCTAGGAATGATTATATTATTATTAGTAGTATATCAGATGTCATCACGCTCAGCCTAAATAAATCAGTAAATATATAAACAAATAAAACTTAACTTGATTACCATGAACTTATATATATTCCTCTAAGAAAAAAATAGCATTGATAAAAATTAAAGCTGGTAAAATGTGACCCCATTTTATTTAAAGGTTATCAGAGTACAGTGGTTGAAATGTTGTCAAAATTTAAACACAGATGGAAATATTATTTTTGAAAATTTCTTTCTGTTTCTCTTTGTTATGTCTATATAGCCTGTCTTCAGGATCATTTAATTGGAGAAGACCTCATTGTAGACTACATGCTGTTTTGGTTGAACAAACATGAAAAATTTCAGTAAGTATAAAATTTTTAAAGCTTTAAACAAATTATCAAACTTAATAAAGTTTCTGAAACAAATTATCAAACTCTTCTTGTGGTCAACAATACCAAATTTCATCAAGATTTGCCCATTAGCCTAGGAGTGTAACGAGTAAGTGAACAAATGAAGAAAATGTCATCTTACGAGAAGAAGAACCCAGCATTTCCCTGGATAAGAATAATATACTAAAGCACATTTTGTTAAACAAAAAATAATTTCTGTACAAATGAGTCCTGTCTTATTAATTTTCTTCCGAAAGTCCCAGCTCAACTTCATCTCCCTTCCTGTAGGCCTCTTCCCACAGATACCTTTAAAAAAACCTTCAAAACATTCATGGCATAATAGGTAAAAGTGCTAGGTTGTGGCTTCAAAATAAGCGGGTTCAAATCCCAGTCATGCTATTACATGCACTTTTGGACTAATGAACCCTCTTTTAAAAGGATGGCTTTGGCATTGGCATTCACTTTCAAACTAATGCCCTTGGGAAAGGTATGAACCTCCTTATCCCCCCAGCCATTGGTTAAATAATACCTCTACTGTTTTTCTATAAGGATGGATTAGGCATTAAATAGCCCACAAAGGTTGATATGCCATTAAAACAAAGAAACTAGTCAGTGCTCAATACTTTTTGATGAGCTGTTTTCGTCAAAACACAGGATTGTGAAAGTGCAGCGACCCTTATACTCATCAGACCAAGTTCTGTGTAACTTATCTAAACTGAAAATTTATCTCAAGGGGAAGATTTGAACATACTTCATATGTGTGTGTGTGTATATAATATATGCCATCCCTAAGCCTATGGAGCAGAGGCTCCAAAGTAAGGACATAGAGAAGAGAGGACCGGGGGGGGCAACCCTGCTGGTCTAACCGTTCAATCACAAAAGACTCTGAACATTTCCCCATTCACCTGCACCACTGCCTGGGAGCTATGGTACAGCATGCTGATCTATTTGCAGAACTCTGGTTTGAACATGGCAGTCTCCGAAACTATTGCCAAAATGATAAATAGATAAAATGTCCCAAAATACTGACCCTAAATGGCCTTTATATCAAATTGAACCATCCTCAAAATACCAAATATTTATAAGGAAGGAATTGTTGCTTTAGATATACACCGCCTCCCACATTCTTTGAAACTATATTAAAGAAATTCACTTTGATTTGTTTTCAACCTTTATCTATTTTCAGGTATGTGACGAAATTGGAACTACAAGAACCAACTGATGATGTTCTGTTTTTATTGAACCATGTTGCTCAGAAAAACAATAAATATATCAAGATACGATCACTTGATTCGCAACAGGGTCAGTGAAGATTTTTCCTTCTATTACAAATAACAATTTTTTTCCTTCTATTACAAATAACAAAACTGAAGATTTTTAAGAATTTTGTAATTACAAAATACTATCAAAATAATTTTTTTTTAAAATCCCTCAGGTATTCGACATGTGCTGAAATTCAAAACTTTAAAATTACATAGCTAATCATTTAACAAATTCTAGATATTTGATTTAATTATAGTACTTATAATATTTTTATGAATATTTAATATTTTATAGTACTTAGAATTATTAATTATGATTTTATAATTAATATTACTTACAAACTTTTATAAATATTTTAATTAATTAATTATAGTTCATTTTGAAATAATTTAGTTTGGGAAGAGAAAAAATGATTGAAAGTCAGTAGCTGTTTAAGAGAATGTAACTAAATTGTAACCTCAACTTCAACTCATATAAACAATAGAGGAATTAATATTAGAACTTTGAAAGGCTATCTCATAAAAACTATTTGCCTGTAATGCTATTTATTCCAAAAAGTGCCCATGTACTAATCACGTCAGAATGCAAGAACTGAAAAAAAAGACAAAGGTAAACATAACAAAAATTGTCTTTTGAAGAAATATAATGTATCGTTAGATTCTTCAACAAACTTAAGTAAACATGCTTGAGTCCCATTCACTTATTTGCATTTTAAGCCTAAAATAATAGAAATATTGTAAAACAAAGAATCAGAATAATGTTGATTACACAAGAAACAAAAGAATAAACTGAGCCCACAAAACCTGATTAAAATAAAATAAGATAGATGAACTTTAAGTTAAAACTTAGAAAATTATCATTTATTTATTTTTGTGATATCAAAACTCTACACACATTGGATGGTCCACTCTAGGGGTGCCATACTGTCTTGCACTTGTAATAACAGAGTTGTATTACTCCATGACAATAAAATGGCAGCCACCCAATTATATTTGAGAGGTCAAACTCTGACTATAAAACATACAGCCTCCATAAACATTTAGTCATCTTGCTTTGGCTTGTTGCTAGATATAGAATTTTGGAGGTGGAAAGGGTATATGTGTTGTAATGACACGTGATATTGCCATCAAAATGTACAGATATCCCTTCAAGTTCCACAACAATGGAAGAGTGGTAACATGCAAGTTTGGAGTACAAAGCTTTGAATCTGTACATGTGAGACTAAAGAGCCATCTAACATCGCTAACTTGTTGACAGAACAGCAACATGTTTCAATGAGGTTGTGAGTGCCTGAGCAGTACTACTGCTCATCCAGAAAACTAGGAAGGGTCTAGAAAAGGTAACCCAAACAAATGACTGTTCTGGAGTTCTAGGGAGTGTAGAGTACCCCTTCACTGCTAATACTCCTGAGTATACACTAGTGCAGAGTGGTAGTGTTTAAACCATTTATACCAGAGTTAAGGTGAAACTATGGGATGCAGCATAGTGAAGGAATCCAATACTGGGTGGTGGAGCCTCAACAGCAAGAATTAAACAATTCAATCTGGAAACTACTGCTACTCATTTATAAGGGTGGTGTCTATTGAAGTTTAACCATTATCATATAGTATTACTCCAAAATTATCCCCTTTCATCCATGGCATTAGATTTTATATCCACTCTCCCTATTCCCATAATCCTTCTCATTTCCTGTCTGCTCTCTATAAAAAAAAGTCTCTTACCAGCACTACTTTTTCTCCAACCATGAGGTAAGTGACATTTCATTCTTTTTTTCAAACTGTAACAAAATACTTGTACAATTGTAACATAATTTGATTCTCTGGCAAAAATAAGATGAATAAAAAGCAAATATTTCTCACTCATTAAATAAACTTATTTTTGATTAATTCTTCTTCATCAATTAATGAAAAAATAGCCATTGAATGATAACCATGAGTCAGACACAAACCGCACATTCAAAATGTAACACTGTTCACATGTGTCAATAAGGGCCACATTCTCTGGTTCCAGTGATCAAAAAATCATCTACAAAGCCCTAACTAACCCTGTGCAGGCATTGGGTACTGTCTAGACTACTTACCAAGAGTGATGGCTGATAGAGACAAAGGAATCTATGTTTTCAGCACACCTTGATGATGATGATGATTAATAGTACTTAGAATATTTTAGAAATATTTTACTTAATTAATAATACTTACTGAGTATTATCTACTTAATGTTTTTCTTAAAGTTTATTTTTATAAACTAAAACAAAACTAGTATACTTTTCTCCTCATTTCTGTTAGACACTGGTAAATACTGCAGGTTAAACTACAAAAAGTCAATCAAATAAAATGAAGTAAATATTTCCCTACAATAACTGTTATAAGAATGGAACCTCTTGGAATCATTTCTTTCACAAATGTCACATTTTGCTTAATGAGAACGGTCTGTCAGAGTTTAGTACAAGGAAAAGAAAAGTGTAAAATATCAATGTGGGAGGGTATGTAGTTAACAAGATGCCATATTCTACTTTAATTTTACTTGTAAAAATACTATCGCCTTAAAAGAACCAGAAATAAAATTTTGTTTATTCATTTGGTGAGTTTATGTGACTTACAAACTAAATAATGCAACCTGTACAAATTAGACAAAACTAATCAAAGTGAATATGTGTTCTCTTTTAATCTTTAAAAAGTTTTTTTTCTTTTCTAGGTCGAATAGTTTACCGACCAGATTTCATTGCTGCAGCCAATATCATTCTCCAAAAATTTAGAGCTGGAGAGTTTGGTTCAGTCATGTTGGATGCCAAAATTGAAAACAAATGAACAAAAGAATGCTGATAAATGAAGGATGTGTGAAAATGAAAATGATTTGTAAAGTTTAAATAAAAAAACGGTAATAATATTTTTGAAGTTTCATTCTTTTATTAATTTTTAAGATTGAATCTCTGTTTTGTGGAGTTTAAGACTTAAAATATTCAAATTCTCCCAAATATCTATTTAGAGGTAAATGCAATATACTAGAATGAATTGTAGCATACAGGTTAACATTTCACTCCATTGAATATATGCAAGGTATTTCAAAGAATTTATCATTTAGGATGTACAGGGTATTTCAGAAAAAATTGAAACTATTTTGTAATCTAATAAGTTGACTAATTCTTATTGAAATGATCTGCAAATTTTAACAGCATCTCTACAAACCCTTCTAAATTCTATATTTAAGGTTAAAACACCTTTTCTTTTTCAGTCAATCACATTTCAATATCTGTATAGAAAAAAACAAAACTGAATTTTGAGTTGTTTCAACACCTGCTGGTAAAATTCTAGATAATTTGAATAAGAATTGGTCAAGTTATTAGATTAAGAAATTGTATCAATTTTTCTAAAAAAAAATGTATGTGTGTATCTGTGTGTAAATGGAAAAGTGGATAAAAGTGTTTAGTTTATCAATTTTTCCATTTGTTTTTCTTCATCTTGATTTATAAAATCCACCATTTCTCCGTATATGTGTGTGTGTGTGTGTGTATATATATATATATATATACACACACACACACACACACACACACACACACACATATATATATATATATATATACACATACACACACACACACACACACATATATATAAATACACACACATACACATGTGTGCATGTATAATGTAATTAGCTATATTTATAGATAAATATTATATATCAGTGCTAGAACATATGTAGATCTAAGGATAGCATAAACAGAGTCAATGGTGCTTGATGTCTGTCAGTTTCTCACCTATGCAATCATCAGACGAAATCTATATCAGTTAGGATAGCATAGACACAGAGTCAATGTTGCTTGATGACTGTCAGTTTCTCATTGATGCAATCATCAGACAAATGTATATAAGTTAGGATAGCATAGACACAGAGTCAATGTTGCTTGATGACTGTCAGTTTCTCACCTATGCAATAATCAGACGAAATGTATATAAGTTAGGATAGCATAGACACAGAGTCAATGGTGCTTGATGACTGTCAGTTTCTCACCTATGCAATCATCAGACGAAATGAATATAAGTTAGAATAGCATAGACACAGAGTCAATGGTGCTTGGCCACTGTCAGTTTCTCATTGATGCAATCATCAGACCAAATGTATATAAGTTAGGATAGCATAGACACAGAGTCAATGTTGCTTGATGACTGTCAGTTTCTCACCTATGCAATAATAAGACCAAATGTATATAAGTTAGGATAGCATAGACACAGAGTCAATGTTGCTTGGTTACTGTCAGTTTCTCACATATGCAATCATCAGACCAAATGTATATAAGTTAAGATAGCATAGACACAGAGTCAATGTTGCTTGATGACTGTCAGTTTCTCACCTATGCAATCATCAGATGAAATGTATATAAGTTAGGATAGCATAGACACAGAGTCAATGGTGCTTGATGACTGTCAGTTTCTCACCTATGCAGTCATCAGACCAAATGTATATAAGTTAGGATAGCATAGACACAGAGTCAATGGTTCTTGATGACTGTCAGTTTCTCACCTATGCAATCATCAGATGAAATGTATATAAGTTAGGATAGCATAGACACAGAGTCAATGGTGCTTGATGACTGTCAGTTTCTCATTGATGCAATCATCAGACCAAATGTATATAAGTTAGGATAGCATAGACACAGAGTCAATGTTGCTTGATGACTGTCAGTTTCTCACCTATGCAATAATGAGACCAAATGTATATAAGTTAGGATAGCATAGACACAGAGTCAATGGTGCTTGATGACTGTCAGTTTCTCACCTACGCAATCATCAGACGAAATGTATATAAGTTAGGATAGCATAGACACAGAGTCAATGGTGCTTGGTGACTGTCAGTTTCTCATTGATGCAATCATCAGACGAAATGTATATAGGTTTGGATAGAATAGACACAAAGTCAATGGTGCTTGGTGACTGTCAGTTTCTCACCTATGCAATCATCAGACCAAATGTATATAAGTTTGGATAGAATAGACACAAAGTCAATGGTGCTTGGTGACTGTCAGTTTCTCATTGATGCAATCATCAGACCAAATGTATATAAGTTAGGATAGCATAGACACAGAGTCAATGTTGCTTGATGACTGTCAGTTTCTCACCTATGCAATAATGAGACCAAATGTATATAAGTTAGGATAGCATAGACACAGAGTCAATGGTGCTTGATGACTGTCAGTTTCTCACCTACGCAATCATCAGACGAAATGTATATAAGTTAGGATAGCATAGACACAGAGTCAATGGTGCTTGGTGACTGTCAGTTTCTCATTGATGCAATCATCAGACGAAATGTATATAGGTTTGGATAGAATAGACACAAAGTCAATGGTGCTTGGTGACTGTCAGTTTCTCACCTATGCAATCATCAGACCAAATGTATATAAGTTTGGATAGAATAGACACAAAGTCAATGGTGCTTGGTGACTGTCAGTTTCTCATTGATGCAATCATCAGACCAAATGTATATAAGTTAGGATAGCATAGACACAGAGTCAATGGTTCTTGATGACTGTCAGTTTCTCACCTATGCAATAATGAGACCAAATGTATATAAGTTAGGATAGCATAGACACAGAGTCAATGGTGCTTGATGACTGTCAGTTTCTCACCTATGCAATCATCAGACCAAATGTATATAAGTTAGGATAGCATAGACACAGAGTCAATGGTGCTTGGTGACTGTCAGTTTCTCATTGATGCAATCATCAGACGAAATGTATATAAGTTAGGATAGCATAGACACAGAGTCAATGGTGCTTGATGACTGTCAGTTTCTCACCTTTGCAATCATCAGACCAAATGTATATAACTTAGGATAGCATAGACACAGAGTCAATGGTGCTTGGTGACTGTCAGTTTCTCATTGATGCAATCATCAGACCAAATGTATATAAGTTAGGATAGCATAGACACAGAGTCAATGATGCTTGGTGACTGTCAGTTTCTCATTGATGCAATCATCAGATCAAATGTATATAAGTTTGGATAGAATAGACACAAAGTCAATGGTGCTTGGTGACTGTCAGTTTCTCACCTATGCAATCATTAGACCAAATGTATATAAGTTAGGATAGCATAGACACAGAGTCAATAGTGCTTGGTGATTGTCAGTTTCTCATTGATGCAATCATCCGGCCAAATATATATAAGTTAGGATAGCATAGACACCGAGTCAATGTTGCTTGATGACTGTCAGTTTCTCACCTATGCAATCATCAGATGAAATGTATATAAGTTAAGATAGCGTAAACACAGAGTCAATGGTGCTTGGCCACTGTCAGATTCTCATTGATGCAATCATCAGACCAAATGTATATAAGTTAGTATAGCATAGACACAGAGTCAATGGTGCTTGGCCACTGTCAGTTTCTCATTGATGCAATCATCAGACCAAATGTATATAAGTTAGGATAGCATAGACACAGAGTCAATGGTGCTTGATGACTGTCAGTTACTCACCTTTGCAATCATCAGACCAAATGTATATAACTTAGGATAGCATAGACACACAGTCAATAATGCTTGGCCACTGTCAGTTTCTCATTGATGCAATCATCCGGCCAAATATATATAAGTTAGGATAGCATAGACACAGAGTCAACGTTGCTTGATGACTGTCAGTTTCTCACCTATGCAATCATCAGATGAAATGTATATAGGTTAAGATAGCATAAACACAGAGTCAATGGTGCTGGGTGACTGTCCGTTTCTCACCTATGCAATCATCAGATGAAATGTATATAAGTTAGGATAGCATAGACACAGAGTCAGTGTTGCTTGATGACTGTCAGTTTCTCACCTATGCAATCATCACACAAAATGTATATGTTAGGATAGCATAGACACAGAGTCAATGTTGCTTGATGACTGTCAGTTTCTCACCTATGCAATCATCAGATGAAATGTATATAGGTTAAGATAGCATAAACACAGAGTCAATGGTGCTGGGTGACTGTCCGTTTCTCACCTATGCAATCATCAGATGAAATGTATATAAGTTAGGATAGCATAGACACAGAGTCAATGTTGCTTGATGACTGTCAGTTTCTCACCTATGCAATCATCAGACCAAATGTATATAAGTTAGGATAGCATAGACACAGAGTCAATGGTGCTTGATGCCTGTCAGTTTCTCACCTATGCAATAATCAGACGAAATGTATATAAGTTAGGATAGCATAGACACAGAGTCAATGGTGCTTGATGACTGTCAGTTTCTCACCTATGCAATCATCAGATGAAATGTATATAAGTTAGTATAGCATAGACACAGAGTCAATGTTGCTTGATGACTGTCAGTTTCTCATTGATGCAATCATCAGACGAAATGTATATAAGTTAGGATAGCATAGACACAGAGTCAATGTTGCTTGATGACTGTCAGTTTCTCACCTACGCAATCATCAGACGAAATGTATATAAGTTAGGATAGCATAGACACAGAGTCAATGGTGCTTGGTGACTGTCAGTTTCTCATTGATGCAATCATCAGACGAAATGTATATAGGTTTGGATAGAATAGACACAAAGTCAATGGTGCTTGGTGACTGTCAGTTTCTCACCTATGCAATCATCAGACCAAATGTATATAAGTTTGGATAGAATAGACACAAAGTCAATGGTGCTTGGTGACTGTCAGTTTCTCATTGATGCAATCATCAGACCAAATGTATATAAGTTAGGATAGCATAGACACAGAGTCAATGGTTCTTGATGACTGTCAGTTTCTCACCTATGCAATAATGAGACCAAATGTATATAAGTTAGGATAGCATAGACACAGAGTCAATGGTGCTTGATGACTGTCAGTTTCTCACCTATGCAATCATCAGACCAAATGTATATAAGTTAGGATAGCATAGACACAGAGTCAATGGTGCTTGGTGACTGTCAGTTTCTCATTGATGCAATCATCAGACGAAATGTATATAAGTTAGGATAGCATAGACACAGAGTCAATGGTGCTTGATGACTGTCAGTTTCTCACCTTTGCAATCATCAGACCAAATGTATATAACTTAGGATAGCATAGACACAGAGTCAATGGTGCTTGGTGACTGTCAGTTTCTCATTGATGCAATCATCAGACCAAATGTATATAAGTTAGGATAGCATAGACACAGAGTCAATGATGCTTGGTGACTGTCAGTTTCTCATTGATGCAATCATCACACAAAATGTATATCAGTTAGGATAGCATAGACACAGAGTCAATGGTGCTTGGTGACTGTCAGTTTCTCACCTATGCAATCATCAGACCAAATGTATATAAGTTAGGATAGCATAGACACAGAGTCAATAGTGCTTGGTGATTGTCAGTTTCTCATTGATGCAATCATCCGGCCAAATATATATAAGTTAGGATAGCATAGACACCGAGTCAATGTTGCTTGATGACTGTCAGTTTCTCACCTATGCAATCATCAGATGAAATGTATATAAGTTAAGATAGCATAAACACAGAGTCAATGGTGCTTGGCCACTGTCAGATTCTCATTGATGCAATCATCAGACCAAATGTATATAAGTTAGTATAGCATAGACACAGAGTCAATGGTGCTTGGCCACTGTCAGTTTCTCATTGATGCAATCATCAGACCAAATGTATATAAGTTAGGATAGCATAGACACAGAGTCAATGGTGCTTGATGACTGTCAGTTTCTCACCTTTGCAATCATCAGACCAAATGTATATAACTTAGGATAGCATAGACACACAGTCAATAATGCTTGGCCACTGTCAGTTTCTCATTGATGCAATCATCCGGCCAAATATATATAAGTTAGGATAGCATAGACACAGAGTCAACGTTGCTTGATGACTGTCAGTTTCTCACCTATGCAATCATCAGATGAAATGTATATAGGTTAAGATAGCATAAACACAGAGTCAATGGTGCTGGGTGACTGTCCGTTTCTCACCTATGCAATCATCAGATGAAATGTATATAAGTTAGGATAGCATAGACACAGAGTCAGTGTTGCTTGATGACTGTCAGTTTCTCACCTATGCAATCATCACACAAAATGTATATGTTAGGATAGCATAGACACAGAGTCAATGTTGCTTGATGACTGTCAGTTTCTCACCTATGCAATCATCAGATGAAATGTATATAGGTTAAGATAGCATAAACACAGAGTCAATGGTGCTGGGTGACTGTCCGTTTCTCACCTATGCAATCATCAGATGAAATGTATATAAGTTAGGATAGCATAGACACAGAGTCAATGTTGCTTGATGACTGTCAGTTTCTCACCTATGCAATCATCAGACCAAATGTATATAAGTTAGGATAGCATAGACACAGAGTCAATGGTGCTTGATGCCTGTCAGTTTCTCACCTATGCAATAATCAGACGAAATGTATATAAGTTAGGATAGCATAGACACAGAGTCAATGGTGCTTGATGACTGTCAGTTTCTCACCTATGCAATCATCAGATGAAATGTATATAAGTTAGTATAGCATAGACACAGAGTCAATGTTGCTTGATGACTGTCAGTTTCTCATTGATGCAATCATCAGACGAAATGTATATAAGTTAGGATAGCATAGACACAGAGTCAATGTTGCTTGATGACTGTCAGTTTCTCACCTATGCAATCATCAGACGAAATGAATATAAGTTAGAATAGCATAGACACAGAGTCAATGGTGCTTGGCCACTGTCAGTTTCTCATTGATGCAATCATCAGACCAAATGTATATAAGTTAGGATAGCATAGACACAGAGTCAATGTTGCTTGATGACTGTCAGTTTCTCACCTATGCAATAATAAGACCAAATGTATATAAGTTAGGATAGCATAGACACAGAGTCAATGTTGCTTGGTTACTGTCAGTTTCTCACATATGCAATCATCAGACCAAATGTATATAAGTTAAGATAGCATAGACACAGAGTCAATGTTGCTTGATGACTGTCAGTTTCTCACCTATGCAATCATCAGATGAAATGTATATAAGTTAGGATAGCATAGACACAGAGTCAATGGTGCTTGATGACTGTCAGTTTCTCACCTATGCAGTCATCAGACCAAATGTATATAAGTTAGGATAGCATAGACACAGAGTCAATGGTTCTTGATGACTGTCAGTTTCTCACCTATGCAAACATCAGATGAAATGTATATAAGTTAGGATAGCATAGACACAGAGTCAATGGTGCTTGATGACTGTCAGTTTCTCATTGATGCAATCATCAGACCAAATATATATAAGTTAGGATAGCATAGACACAGAGTCAATGTTGCTTGATGACTGTCAGTTTCTCACCTATGCAATCATCAGATGAAATGTATATAAGTTAAGATAGCATAAACACAGAGTCAATGGTGCTTGGCCACTGTCAGATTCTCATTGATGCAATCATCAGACCAAATGTATATAAGTTAGTATAGCATAGACACAGAGTCAATGGTGCTTGGCCACTGTCAGTTTCTCATTGATGCAATCATCAGACCAAATGTATATAAGTTAGGATAGCATAGACACAGAGTCAATGGTGCTTGATGACTGTCAGTTTCTCACCTTTGCAATCATCAGACCAAATGTATATAACTTAGGATAACATAGACACAGAGTCAATAATGCTTGGCCACTGTCAGTTTCTCATTGATGCAATCATCAGACCAAATGTATATAAGTTAGGATAGCATAGACACAGAGTCAATGTTGCTTGATGACTGTCAGTTTCTCACCTATGCAATCATCAGATGAAATGTATATAGGTTAAGATAGCATAAACACAGAGTCAATGTTGCTTGATGACTGTCAGTTTCTCATTGATGCAATCATCAGACGAAATGTATATAAGTTAGGATAGCATAGACACAGAGTCAATGGTGCTTGATGACTGTCAGTTTCTCATTGATGCAGTCATCAGACGAAATGTATATAAGTTTGGATAGAATAGACACAAAGTCAATGGTGCTTGGTGACTGTCAGTTTCTCACCTATGCAATCATCAGACCAAATGTATATAAGTTAGGATAGCGTAGGCACAGAGTCAATAGTGCTTGGTGACTGTCAGTTTCTCATTGATGCAATAATCCGGCCAAATATATATAAGTTAGGATAGCATAGACACAGAGTCAATGTTGCTTGATGACTGTCAGTTTCTCACCTATGCAATCATCAGATGAAATGTATATAGGTTAAGATAGCATAAACACAGAGTCAATGGTGCTGGGTGACTGTCCGTTTCTCACCTATGCAATCATCAGATGAAATGTATATAGGTTAAGATAGCATAGACACAGAGTCAGTGTTGCTTGATGACTGTCAGTTTCTCACCTATGCAATCATCACACAAAATGTATATGTTAGGATAGCATAGACACAGAGTCAATGTTGCTTGATGACTGTCAGTTTCTCACCTATGCAATAATCAGACCAAATGTATATAAGTTAGGATAGCATAGACACAGAGTCAATGGTGCTTGATGACTGTCAGTTTCTCACCTATGCAATCATCAGACCAAATGTATATAAGTTAGGATAGCATAGACACAGAGTCAATGGTGCTTGATGACTGTCAGTTTCTCACCTATGCAATAATCAGACGAAATGTATATAAGTTAGGATAGCATAGACACAGAGTCAATGGTGCTTGATGACTGTCAGTTTCTCACCTATGCAATCATCAGATGAAATGTATATAAGTTAGTATAGCATAGACACAGAGTCAATGTTGCTTGATGACTGTCAGTTTCTCATTGATGCAATCATCAGACGAAATGTATATAAGTTAGGATAGCATAGACACAGAGTCAATGGTGCTTGATGACTGTCAGTTTCTCACCTATTTAATCATCAGACCAAATGTATATAAGTTTGGATAGAATAGACACAAAGTCAATGGTGCTTGGTGACTGTCAGTTTCTCATTGATGCAATCATCAGACCAAATGTATATAAGTTAGGATAGCATAGACACAGAGTCAATGGTGCTTGATGACTGTCAGTTTCTCACCTATGCAATCATCACACAAAATGTATATCAGTTAGGATAGCATAGACACAGAGTCAATGGTGCTTGATGACTGTCAGTTTCTCACCTATGCAATCATCAGACCAAATGTATATAAGTTAGAATAACATAGACACAGAGTCAATGTTGCTTGATGACTGTCAGTTTCTCACCTATGCAATCATCAGATGAAATGTATATAAGTAAGATAGCATAGACACAGAGTCAATGGTGCTTGATGACTGTCAGTTTCTCACCTGTGCAATCATCAGGTGAAATGTATATAGGTTAAGATAGCATAAACACAGAGTCAATGGTGCTGGGTGACTGTCCATTTCTCACCTATGCAATCATCAGATGAAATGTATATAAGTTAGGATAGCATAGACACAGAGTCAGTGTTGCTTGATGACTGTCAGTTTCTCACCTATGCAATAATCAGACGAAATGTATATAAGTTAGTATAGCATAGACACAGAGTCAATGTTGCTTGATGACTGTCAGTTTCTCATTGATGCAATCATCAGACGAAATGTATATAAGTTAGGATAGCATAGACACAGAGTCAATGGTGCTTGATGTCTGTCAGTTTCTCACCTATGCAATAATCAGACGAAATGTATATAAGTTAGGATAGCATAGACACAGAGTCAATGTTGCTTGATGACTGTCAGTTTCTCATTGATGCAATCATCAGACCAAATGTATATAAGTTAGGATAGCATAGACACAGAGTCAATGGTGCTTGATGTCTGTCAGTTTCTCACCTATGCAATAATCAGACGAAATGTATATAAGTTAGGATAGCATAGACACAGAGTCAATGGTGCTTGATGACTGTCAGTTTCTCACCTATGCAATCATCAGATGAAATGTATATAAGTTAGTATAGCATAGACACAGAGTCAATGTTGCTTGATGACTGTCAGTTTCTCATTGATGCAATAATCAGACGAAATGTATATAAGTTAGGATAGCATAGACACAGAGTCAATGGTGCTTGATGACTGTCAGTTTCTCACCTATGCAATCATCAGACGAAATGTATATAAGTTAGGATAGCATAGACACAGAGTCAATGGTGCTTGGTGACTGTCAGTTTCTCATTGATGCAATCGTCAGACGAAATGTATATAAGTTTGGATAGAATAGACACAAAGTCAATGGTGCTTGGTGACTGTCAGTTTCTCACCTATGCAATCATCAGACCAAATTTATATAAGTTAGGATAGCATAGACACAGAGTCAATAGTGCTTGGTGATTGTCAGTTTCTCATTGATGCAATCATCCGGCCAAATATATATAAGTTAGGATAGCATAGACACCGAGTCAATGTTGCTTGATGACTGTCAGTTTCTCACCTATGCAATCATCAGATGAAATGTATATAAGTTAAGATAGCATAAACACAGAGTCAATGGTGCTTGGCCACTGTCAGATTCTCATTGATGCAATCATCAGACCAAACGTATATAAGTTAGTATAGCATAGACACAGAGTCAATGGTGCTTGGCCACTGTCAGTTTCTCATTGATGCAATCATCAGACCAAATGTATATAAGTTAGGATAGCATAGACACAAAGTCAATGGTGCTTGATGTCTGTCAGTTTCTCACCTATGCAATAATCAGACGAAATGTATATAAGTTAGGATAGCATAGACACAGAGTCAATGGTGCTTGATGTCTGTCAGTTTCTCACCTATGCAATAATCAGACGAAATTTATATAAGTTAGGATAGCATAGACACAGAGTCAATGGTGCTTGATGTCTGTCAGTTTCTCACCTATGCAATAATCAGACCAAATGTATATAAGTTAGGATAGCATAGACACAGAGTCAATGGTGCTTGATGTCTGTCAGTTTCTCACCTATGCAATAATCAGACGAAATGTATATAAGTTAGGATAGCATAGACACAGAGTCAATGGTGCTTGATGTCTGTCAGTTTCTCACCTATGCAATAATCAGACCAAATGTATATAAGTTAGGATAGCATAGACACAGAGTCAATGGTGCTTGATGTCTGTCAGTTTCTCACCTATGCAATAATCAGACGAAATGTATATAAGTTAGGATAGCATAGACACAGAGTCAATGGTGCTTGATGACTGTCAGTTTCTCACCTATGCAATCATCAGATGAAATGTATATAAGTTAGTATAGCATAGACACAGAGTCAATGTTGCTTGATGACTGTCAGTTTCTCATTGATGCAATCATCCGACGAAATGTATATAAGTTTGGATAGAATAGACACAAAGTCAATGGTGCTTCGTGACTGTCAGTTTCTCATTGATGCAATCATCAGACCAAATGTATATAAGTTAGGATAGCATAGACACAGAGTCAATTGTGCTTGATGACTGTCAGTTTCTCACCTATGCAATCATCACACAAAATGTATATCAGTTAGGATAGCATAGACACAGAGTCAATGGTGCTTGATGACTGTCAGTTTCTCACCTATGCAATCATCAGACCAAATGTATATAAGTTAGAATAACATAGACACAGATTCAATGGTGCTTGGTGACTGTCAGTATCTCATTGATGCAATCATCAGACGAAATGTATATAAGTTAGGATAGCATAGACACAGAGTCAATGGTGCTTGATGTCTGTCAGTTTCTCACCTATGCAATAATCAGACGAAATGTATATAAGTTAGGATAGCATAGACACAGAGTCAATGTTGCTTGATGACTGTCAGTTTCTCATTGATGCAATCATCAGACCAAATGTATATAAGTTAGGATAGCATAGACACAGAGTCAATGGTGCTTGATGACTGTCAGTTTCTCACCTATGCAATCATCAGACCAAATGTATATAAGTTAGGATAGCATAGACACAGAGTCAATGGTGCTTGGTGACTGTCAGTTTCTCATTGATGCAATCGTCAGACGAAATGTATATAAGTTTGGATAGAATAGACACAAAGTCAATGGTGCTTGGTGACTGTCAGTTTCTCACCTATGCAATCATCAGACCAAATTTATATAAGTTAGGATAGCATAGACACAGAGTCAATAGTGCTTGGTGATTGTCAGTTTCTCATTGATGCAATCATCCGGCCAAATATATATAAGTTAGGATAGCATAGACACCGAGTCAATGTTGCTTGATGACTGTCAGTTTCTCACCTATGCAATCATCAGATGAAATGTATATAAGTTAAGATAGCATAAACACAGAGTCAATGGTGCTTGGCCACTGTCAGATTCTCATTGATGCAATCATCAGACCAAACGTATATAAGTTAGTATAGCATAGACACAGAGTCAATGGTGCTTGGCCACTGTCAGTTTCTCATTGATGCAATCATCAGACCAAATGTATATAAGTTAGGATAGCATAGACACAAAGTCAATGGTGCTTGATGTCTGTCAGTTTCTCACCTATGCAATAATCAGACGAAATGTATATAAGTTAGGATAGCATAGACACAGAGTCAATGGTGCTTGATGTCTGTCAGTTTCTCACCTATGCAATAATCAGATGAAATTTATATAAGTTAGGATAGCATAGACACAGAGTCAATGGTGCTTGATGTCTGTCAGTTTCTCACCTATGCAATAATCAGACCAAATGTATATAAGTTAGGATAGCATAGACACAGAGTCAATGGTGCTTGATGTCTGTCAGTTTCTCACCTATGCAATAATCAGACGAAATGTATATAAGTTAGGATAGCATAGACACAGAGTCAATGGTGCTTGATGTCTGTCAGTTTCTCACCTATGCAATAATCAGACCAAATGTATATAAGTTAGGATAGCATAGACACAGAGTCAATGGTGCTTGATGACTGTCAGTTTCTGACCTATGCAATAATCAGACCAAATGTATATAAGTTAGGATAGCATAGACACAGAGTCAATGGTGCTTGATGTCTGTCAGTTTCTCACCTATGCAATAATCAGACGAAATGTATATAAGTTAGGATAGCATAGACACAGAGTCAATGGTGCTTGATGACTGTCAGTTTCTCACCTATGCAATCATCAGATGAAATGTATATAAGTTAGTATAGCATAGACACAGAGTCAATGTTGCTTGATGACTGTCAGTTTCTCATTGATGCAATGATCCGACGAAATGTATATAAGTTTGGATAGAATAGACACAAAGTCAATGGTGCTTCGTGACTGTCAGTTTCTCATTGATGCAATCATCAGACCAAATGTATATAAGTTAGGATAGCATAGACACAGAGTCAATTGTGCTTGATGACTGTCAGTTTCTCACCTATGCAATCATCACACAAAATGTATATCAGTTAGGATAGCATAGACACAGAGTCAATGGTGCTTGATGACTGTCAGTTTCTCACCTATGCAATCATCAGACCAAATGTATATAAGTTAGAATAACATAGACACAGATTCAATGGTGCTTGGTGACTGTCAGTATCTCATTGATGCAATCATCAGACGAAATGTATATAAGTTAGGATAGCATAGACACAGAGTCAATGGTGCTTGATGTCTGTCAGTTTCTCACCTATGCAATCATCAGACCAAATTTATATAAGTTAGGATAGCATAGACACAGAGTCAATAGTGCTTGGTGATTGTCAGTTTCTCATTGATGCAATCATCCGGCCAAATATATATAAGTTAGGATAGCATAGACACCGAGTCAATGTTGCTTGATGACTGTCAGTTTCTCACCTATGCAATCATCAGATGAAATGTATATAAGTTAAGATAGCATAAACACAGAGTCAATGGTGCTTGGCCACTGTCAGATTCTCATTGATGCAATCATCAGACCAAACGTATATAAGTTAGTATAGCATAGACACAGAGTCAATGGTGCTTGGCCACTGTCAGTTTCTCATTGATGCAATCATCAGACCAAATGTATATAAGTTAGGATAGCATAGACACAAAGTCAATGGTGCTTGATGTCTGTCAGTTTCTCACCTATGCAATAATCAGACGAAATGTATATAAGTTAGGATAGCATAGACACAGAGTCAATGGTGCTTGATGTCTGTCAGTTTCTCACCTATGCAATAATCAGATGAAATTTATATAAGTTAGGATAGCATAGACACAGAGTCAATGGTGCTTGATGTCTGTCAGTTTCTCACCTATGCAATAATCAGACCAAATGTATATAAGTTAGGATAGCATAGACACAGAGTCAATGGTGCTTGATGTCTGTCAGTTTCTCACCTATGCAATAATCAGACGAAATGTATATAAGTTAGGATAGCATAGACACAGAGTCAATGGTGCTTGATGTCTGTCAGTTTCTCACCTATGCAATAATCAGACCAAATGTATATAAGTTAGGATAGCATAGACACAGAGTCAATGGTGCTTGATGACTGTCAGTTTCTGACCTATGCAATAATCAGACCAAATGTATATAAGTTAGGATAGCATAGACACAGAGTCAATGGTGCTTGATGTCTGTCAGTTTCTCACCTATGCAATAATCAGACGAAATGTATATAAGTTAGGATAGCATAGACACAGAGTCAATGGTGCTTGATGACTGTCAGTTTCTCACCTATGCAATCATCAGATGAAATGTATATAAGTTAGTATAGCATAGACACAGAGTCAATGTTGCTTGATGACTGTCAGTTTCTCATTGATGCAATCATCCGACGA
Organism: Sepioteuthis lessoniana; assembly: GCA_963585895.1. NCBI lineage: Eukaryota > Metazoa > Mollusca > Cephalopoda > Myopsida > Loliginidae > Sepioteuthis > Sepioteuthis lessoniana. Next base: position 117,560 of record CAUZXS010005323.1, on the reverse strand, counting down.
AATGTATATAAGTTTGGATAGAATAGACACAAAGTCAATGGTGCTTCGTGACTGTCAGTTTCTCATTGATGCAATCATCAGACCAAATGTATATAAGTTAGGATAGCATAGACACAGAGTCAATTGTGCTTGATGACTGTCAGTTTCTCACCTATGCAATCATCACACAAAATGTATATCAGTTAGGATAGCATAGACACAGAGTCAATGGTGCTTGATGACTGTCAGTTTCTCACCTATGCAATCATCAGACCAAATGTATATAAGTTAGAATAACATAGACACAGATTCAATGGTGCTTGGTGACTGTCAGTATCTCATTGATGCAATCATCAGACGAAATGTATATAAGTTAGGATAGCATAGACACAGAGTCAATGGTGCTTGATGTCTGTCAGTTTCTCACCTATGCAATAATCAGACGAAATGTATATAAGTTAGGATAGCATAGACACAGAGTCAATGGTGCTTGATGACTGTCAGTTTCTCACCTATGCAATCATCAGACGAAATGTATATAAGTTAGGATAGCATAGACACAGAGTCAATGGTGCTTGGTGACTGTCAGTTTCTCATTGATGCAATCGTCAGACGAAATGTATATAAGTTTGGATAGAATAGACACAAAGTCAATGGTGCTTGGTGACTGTCAGTTTCTCACCTATGCAATCATCAGACCAAATTTATATAAGTTAGGATAGCATAGACACAGAGTCAATAGTGCTTGGTGATTGTCAGTTTCTCATTGATGCAATCATCCGGCCAAATATATATAAGTTAGGATAGCATAGACACCGAGTCAATGTTGCTTGATGACTGTCAGTTTCTCACCTATGCAATCATCAGATGAAATGTATATAAGTTAAGATAGCATAAACACAGAGTCAATGGTGCTTGGCCACTGTCAGATTCTCATTGATGCAATCATCAGACCAAACGTATATAAGTTAGTATAGCATAGACACAGAGTCAATGGTGCTTGGCCACTGTCAGTTTCTCATTGATGCAATCATCAGACCAAATGTATATAAGTTAGGATAGCATAGACACAAAGTCAATGGTGCTTGATGTCTGTCAGTTTCTCACCTATGCAATAATCAGACGAAATGTATATAAGTTAGGATAGCATAGACACAGAGTCAATGGTGCTTGATGTCTGTCAGTTTCTCACCTATGCAATAATCAGATGAAATTTATATAAGTTAGGATAGCATAGACACAGAGTCAATGGTGCTTGATGTCTGTCAGTTTCTCACCTATGCAATAATCAGACCAAATGTATATAAGTTAGGATAGCATAGACACAGAGTCAATGGTGCTTGATGTCTGTCAGTTTCTCACCTATGCAATAATCAGACGAAATGTATATAAGTTAGGATAGCATAGACACAGAGTCAATGGTGCTTGATGTCTGTCAGTTTCTCACCTATGCAATAATCAGACGAAATGTATATAAGTTAGGATAGCATAGACACAGAGTCAATGGTGCTTGATGACTGTCAGTTTCTGACCTATGCAATAATCAGACCAAATGTATATAAGTTAGGATAGCATAGACACAGAGTCAATGGTGCTTGATGACTGTCAGTTTCTCACCTATGCAATCATCACACAAAATGTATATCAGTTAGGATAGCATAGACACAGAGTCAATGGTGCTTGATGACTGTCAGTTTCTCACCTATGCAATCATCAGACCAAATGTATATAAGTTAGAATAACATAGACACAGATTCAATGGTGCTTGGTGACTGTCAGTATCTCATTGATGCAATCATCAGACCAAATGTATATAAGTTAGGATAGCATAGACACTGAGTCAATGGTGCTTGATGACTGTCAGTTTCTCACCTATGCAATCATCAGACCAAATGTATATAAGTTAGGATAGCATAGACACAGAGTCAATGGTGCTTGGTGACTGTCAGTTTCTCATTGATGCAATCATCAGACCAAATGTATATAAGTTAGGATAGCATAGACACAGAGTCAATGATGCTTGGTGACTGTCAGTTTCTCATTGATGCAATCATCAGATCAAATGTATATAAGTTTGGATAGAATAGACACAAAGTCAATGGTGCTTGGTGACTGTCAGTTTCTCACCTATGCAATCATCAGACCAAATGTATATAAGTTAGGATAGCATAGACACAGAGTCAATAGTGCTTGGTGATTGTCAGTTTCTCATTGATGCAATCATCCGGCCAAATATATATAAGTTAGGATAGCATAGACACCGAGTCAATGTTCCTTGATGACTGTCAGTTTCTCACCTATGCAATCATCAGATGAAATGTATATAAGTTAAGATAGCATAAACACAGAGTCAATGGTGCTTGGCCACTGTCAGATTCTCATTGATGCAATCATCAGACCAAATGTATATAAGTTAGTATAGCATAGACACAGAGTCAATGGTGCTTGGCCACTGTCAGATTCTCATTGATGCAATCATCAGACCAAATGTATATAAGTTAGTATAGCATAGACACAGAGTCAATGGTGCTTGGCCACTGTCAGTTTCTCATTGATGCAATCATCAGACCAAATGTATATAAGTTAGGATAGCATAGACACAGAGTCAATGGTGCTTGATGACTGTCAGTTTCTCACCTATGCAATCATCTGACCAAATGTATATAAGTTAGGATAACATAGACACAGAGTCAATGGTGCTTCGTGACTGTCAGTTTCTCATTGATTCAATCATCAGACGAAATGTATATAAGTTAGGATAGCATAGACACAGAGTCAATGTTGCTTGGTGACTGTCAGTTTCTCATTGATGCAATCATCAAAGAAAATGTATATAAGTTAGGATAGCATAGACACAGAGTCAATGTTGCTTGATGACTGTCAGTTTCTCATTGATGCAATCATCAGACCAAATGTATATAAGTTAGGATAGCATAGACATAGAGTCAATGTTGCTTGGTGACTGTCAGTTTCTCACCTATTGTAATCATCGAACTAAATTCCTAAGGATCATTGAAACATTATTTGGAGAAAAAAAAATCTTGGTATGATGATCACTGTTGACTCTGTCAGTGCTATTCTAACTTGAATGTGTAAATCTCTAGTTGATATTGGAAACCATAAAAGATAACTTCCATTTTTTGCAGTCTTTCCTGCAACGGTGATTAATATTTAATCGATATACTGAATTAAGAAAAAATGGAAAGCCTTCATTATTGCTTTACAGTTATGATTAACATTTGCATTTTAAAAGTTGAACATATATATATATAACTGGCCCATTGGCCTTGTGAGTTGAATGTTTGCCAATGGCCCGGGAAACCGGGGTTCAATCCCCGGTCAAGTCATACCAAAGACTCAAAAAATGGTACTTGGTTCCTTCTTACTTAACAGTCAGCATTATAAGGTATATATCAAGGGTAAATTGGAGCAATCCAAGGAAAGGAGTAGTGCCCTTCACTACACCTCAGTTTAGTAGCTATTGAAAAGGGAGCCTTCGAGTCGCCAACTTTGCTTGTATAGAGAGAGGTTTCAAATGTTAAATATAGATATTCCTTTGATCTAAAAGCAATAATTTTTTTATACAAACAACTGAATCAAAATGCTATGATATGCTCAGATAATTATATGGATTGATAAAAGATAAATTCATTTGAAAACTTTATTAGTGAAATAACCTAATCTGGTCATAAATATCCCTGATCTTGAGTTACACACTGCTATATCCATGCTACCATTCCTGAAGAATAAAAGTTTAATTTGACCATCCTTTGAACCAAATACTTACATATTTCTCCACAGGTAAAATACAACTAGAATGCTGATTTTCTAGACAAGCCTGAACTGTATGAAAGATTGGCATAAAAATCTCTCACACCTATTCAGCCTTGTGCCATACTATGGCAGACATGTAAATCAAAATGATTTAATAATAGAAATGCAATGAGCTTTTAAGTGTGTGTGTGTGTGTGTGTGTGTGTGGTGGAAGGTCTATTTACCTTTCTTTTTGCAGATTGTGAATAAATGTGATTAAAAGAAAGTTGGAAAATGGACACTTGATTCTTTTTGATTTGCATAAAATAAAATTTACTAAAAAGATTTTTTGTCAATCATTTCAAACGGAAAAAAGGAATTATTTATTTACATTGATATTTTTATATTTATATTATTTATTTACATTTATATTTTTCATATACTTAACTAACATAGTACCCATAAAAAATAATGAGATTATTATTATGCATGGATTGGCAAATATCTCATCTACTGAAAACAATGTTAACTTATGCATTGATAAAGCAGGGAATACTATTGACAGGTTAACAATCATATGGAAGTTTGATCTTTCTGATAAAGTAAAACAGGATTTCTTTTAAGCTGTAGCTGTGTCAGTACTACTATATAGTTGCCCCACTGTGTGCTGTTTTGAAAAAATCCTCAAAGTAATACCCTACAAAACAACAATTGTATGGCCACTTACCTCCCCTCTCACAAACCATCCAAGTAAGATGAATAAGATATGCTGAGCACAGCCGGAGAAGTAAGAATGAACTTATAAGTGACATTCTTCTATGGAATCCTTCACATGGACACACAGTGTTGGCCAACCAGTACAAATTTACATTTGTCAGATCTGGATGCCATTTAGAGGAGCTGCCAAAGTAATAGGCAATAGGGGCAGATGGTGTGAGAGAGTCAAAGGAATCTCTTGATGACAATAATGGATCGGCAATTCTGCTTGAGATCAAAAATATCTGTTTACTCCTCTTAGAATCCATGATTGCTCCTCCCCAGCATTTCTGATTAGGATCAGTGTAGTATCTGTGCACTTGTGAAAAATGCTACACACACACACACACACACAAAAATATATATATATATATATATATATATATATATATATATATACACATCACATTTTATATATGTGGATCATAATCTCCATTACTTACAGACTAATACTCTTGGGGAAAGGTATGAATTCTCTTATTCTTCATCTGCTTTGGTTAAATAGTACCACTGCTGTCCTTCTACAAGAATGGCTTTGGCATTAAATAATCCAAGAAGGTTGATATGCCATTAAAACGAAGAAACCAAAACACAATTTAACATTTAAAATGTGACATTTTTCTTAAGAAGAATCAGCTGTTGGTTTCCGGAACTGTAACATTTGTCTGGAGTTAAAAAAAAGTAAGTTTTTTTTTTATTGTTTTTCTAACTAACTAGAAATTTATTTACAGTTGCCCCAAGTGGATGTGACACAACATCAGTTTAATAAGAGAACTAGGGGACCCAGGTAAAAGTAAGCCATATGGAGTGGGGTAACAGAGATAAAAATTCTCCACTCACTTCTGCATTTCTCAGGCAATTGGCAATAAACCTAACCCTCATTTCTTGAAGTAGGCCATTATAAGTTTGATTGTCTGATCCTAAGAAGCTTTCTCTAAGGCAGTACCTGTTTACCAGGGCTAAGTTTATTGCTTGTGGCCTGAGGTGTCTCCTACTATATAATGACTTCATGTCAAATCTCTTAGACAATGGGAGCAAGCAGGTGTTGCCTGGAGAATCAGTCCCCTGGGCCTGGATTCTAGATTGGCATCTCAAAATTAATTTAACATATTGATCAAGCAACCTGATCCCTCTACAGTTATGAGAAATTCCATTATTATAGCAGTATGGTTTTGTATTTGTTTTATTTTTAATTATTACCATAATTATTTGTATATAAGATGCATCGTTTGTCTGCTATTTTTCAACTTAAAAGTTACATGTCTCACCAAATTTAGGATGGAATCATTGAAAGTAAGTTCTATCTATATTCCAAACTAATGTCTTTTAAACTATAACAGAAAAGTATCCACTGGCATGTGTGTTTGTTTATAATTTTGTTTCTCCTAATGGGAGCTTATTTTGGCTGTAACCTTTTGCATTGTTGTGTAAACATACCTATGCATTTGTCCTAAACACTGTGTACTTTTTGTGTTTCCATACATAACGTAAACAGCCCTGTTGGCTGGGGCTATAGAATACACCAACTGCATCTCAGCAGAGGGGTAAGATCCTCCCATCCAGCAAGTGTCCTACATATGATATTAAACCAATTTGGAAAAGTTTCAAAAATTTTTGTAGTTAGCCCTGTAAAAAAAATGAAATGGTTAATATTTCTTTTTTTTTTTTTCTTTTTGAATATATAGATAGGAACCTCATAATACCTGTACTTCTGTGGCCTAAAAAGTCTTAATTGAGTCTAGAGGCTCTAACTCCAGGAAGAGATAATAACACTATTGCTGCTTATAAAAGAACTGGTTCCAAACCAGGTCAAAGCTTTTTTTCCTTTACAGCTGTCAGTCATATTAATGTAAATACCAATAGGTTTTTAGGCTTAAGGCTGAATGTAAAGTTCATCATCATCTAACCAATGGTGGGATTCAAACATTTTAAGAACAGGTTCTCTCACTGCAGGTCTCAATAATAATAGGTTCTCCCACAATCACAGTCTCTAGCAGCAAACCATGCTGGCTAGCCAGATGTACATGCAAAGGTTGATCTTTGATTGCCACATGCTATAATTTAGCATGTGAAATTATTAATTTTAGTTATTTTCCTAACTTTAAGAAAATATGTCAAAATAAATAAGATTGAGAAGCCCCTGATTTAAGCAAACAATCAATTCTCAGGATTAATGAGATTACAGAAACAAGTTGTTTTGAACCAGCTGAATCCATCACTGGATCTAACAGAAAATAGGAAACTGATTTTAACTTGATACAAAATCATGTCTATATCATCATCATCATCATAGTATAGATTCCCTTGATGCTTTCTCACCATCCATTCCTATCAGCTACCACTCTTAGTAGGTTCTCTAAACAGCACCTAGTGTCAGCACAGAGTTGATGATTGTAAGTTTTTGCTGGTCAGCCAACACTGTTGCTTCCATGTGTTGGATTCCACTGGAGAACATCACTTATGAGTTTGTCTTACTTGGATGGTTTGTAAGATAGGAGTTAAGTGGCCATACAGCTGTTGTTAGTTGGTTAAGTTTTATGGTATATCAACCTTCACAGGTTATTTAATGCCATATTCTCATAGATAGATATGTTTAACAAAAGATTTCTAAATGAATACTTTGTAGATAACATTTTAGATAAGCATTTGTTTGCTGAGGATTAAATGGTTTCAATTCATCTTATTTTTTATACAATCCTGTCTCTCTCAAGAAGGACAGAACATCTTCTATCTTGACGTTCTCAAACAGATCCGTAAAACTATTCCACTTGAAAAATTGCTTTCTGATGAGAGCAAAAGTTATGAAAATATGTTTAACAGTGCAAGGCGATTGACATGTCAAACACTGCTTGTTGTTCTTGTTTCATTATAAAAAAGTGAGTGACCCTTGTATGACCAATGCGCAATAGGGATATTATGACTTGTTCTCTACTTGATTTTCTGAAAGCTGGTCTCCATTCTTCCAAAGTGTGCTGGATCTGAAAGAGTTTATTGTGGATGTTATTATTCCAGTGTTGTTGCCATTTTGCATGAAGGAGTTAATTGATCGTGGGTTTCAGGTAATTATATGGAATCCTGAAATTGTCGGGGGTCAGATCTAAGGCCGATTTTGCTGCTGAATCTGCTCTTTCATTTCTGGCTTGGGATCCAGCATATAATTATTTCTTTACGATTGGACATTGAGTCTAGTCTACTCAATAGTTTAATGATTAGAGGATTCTCAAGGTTTTTATTACTTAATGATAGTGAAACTGAGAGTGAGTCTGAGAATATGATAAATTTCTTATGTTTGCTCTTCGAGCTTATGTCGAGAGCTAGGTCTATTGCACAGGCTTCTGCTGTAAAGATGGAGCTTTCCGTTGGAAGGACTTTCTTGATAATTGTTTTATTTAGAACAGCTGCGCAAGGCGTTTTATCATTGTCCTTGGAGCCATCTGTAAAGACATATAGGTGGTTGGGATGGTGTTGGAGGATATTGTGAAATTTCTGCTGGTAAGTAATGGGATGGAGTTTTGTTTTAGGGAGTTCATTCAATTCGAAGATTACCGGGTGTTTTTATTAATCCAAGGTGGTGCTTGGGGTAGGATCCTTTCATGTATATCATTTAGAGAGATATTGGATTCTTTAAGAGTAGACTTCATCCGAAGGCCAAAAAGTTTTATGGATTTTTCTTTTTTTTCAAAGTGTTGCCCGTATTTGGGGTTGAAGATGCATTCATAAGTTGGGTTGAATGGGCAAGATTTTAGTTTTGCAGAGCCAGTTTTTCACATCTGTGTTGTAGGGGTGCTTCATGGGCCTCAGCATATAGGCTGTCAACTGGAGAAATTTTGAAAGCTCCTAAGACCTGTCTTAGGTCTTCATGGTGTCTAGGGTTGAGCTGTTTGAGGTAGGACCTCCTGGTTGATCTGTTGATAAAAATAGCATTGTCTAGTTTTGAATGGATCAGAGATCTGTATAGTTTAGGGGGTGTTTGTCGGTCAGCTCCCCATTTCTGTGTGCGACCACTCGCAGAGGTTGTTAGGCTCGGGTGGATTTGTTTTTTAAATATTTTATGTGAGGGATGAATGTTAATTTCCTGTCGAATATAACCCTAAGGAATTTATATTCATCAACAATAGGAATTTCTGTATCTTCAAGTTTGATAAGAGGGTCATTGTGCATTTTTCTTGACAGAAATCTACATATCATGTTTAGCTTCTGGAAATTATGAAACCGTTTGTGTTAGCCCCATAAGTAATTTTTTGGATGCATTGTTACAGTTGCCCAGTTTGCATATATTTTGATCTAGAAGTGACGCAGAAGTTGAATCCTCAATTCCAGGAGTGAGACACTTTGTGATGCTGTTTATTTTTATATTGAACAGTGTTACTGACAAAATACTCCCTTGGGGGCTCCCTCTTCCTGCTTCTGGAGATTAGAAAAAGTTGATCCGACTCGGAATTTCCTGTCCGAGAGAAAACTCTTTATGAAGTTGGACAATCTGCCTCACAGCCCCATGCTTTTTCATTATTCCCAACATCCAGGTTGTATCATAAACCTTCTCCAGGTCAAAGAAGATTGCTATAAAGTGTTGTTTTTGGATATTGGCCGCTCTTATGGAGGTTTCTAATTTGACCACATGATCTATTGTTGATCTCCACTGAATTCACATTGACAATTGGTGATAAGTTTGTTGGACTCTAGAAACAGACCAATCTTTTGTTGGCTATATGCTCTATTGTGGCAACACCCCTGGCCGACTGACTCCCACTATCTTATCTTCCTTAAACCAAACTACTCATGGCCAGTGATTCATCTAGTGGTTTTTTCTCATTTCCGACCAGGGGCATTACATATTTCTTTACAGATACGCAAAACACAACCAAGAGGGTGGAAGAAAAGACCAAATGAACGAACATGGACTTGGATCAGCTCCAAGTGCAAGAAGGAGGAGTCTATGTGACACTGTGCAGCTCTCCATGCATTTGTAGACTATCGCAGGCATGTATTTTGTGCAAAACTTCTACAAAACCACTAACAATGCTGACATCTTCTCGTATTGGTTAACCCGGCCTCTGTGGGTCAACAGGTCTTAGCAGTCACCTTTCTGACTTCTGTTGACTCTCTTCTCTGCCCTACCTCCATCTTCTCACTACCTCCTTCTGCTGATTGTCCTATTCTCTGGACAGCTATCTCAAGCCGACTGTTCTCTTCTCCTTCCTTTGTCAACTGATCTCTCTCTGTCTTCTCTCGGACCTTCCTTCCCTCCTCCACTTCCAATCTCGCAGGAGATCTCGCCCTCATGCCCTTTGTGTGGGTTTCGCGCAAAAACAGACAAAGAGATCGTCTGAGTGGCGCCAACACAAAAGGAAACGAATTGCTACGCATTGTGTCACACCATAGTTTTGCAAAGGCAGCTAGTTAATGCTATTGGGCGGTAGTTAGCTGGATTTTAGCTATCTCTCCCTGGCTTACGTATAGGGATGATTGTTGCCATTTTCCATGATTCTGAGAATTTACTGTTTATCCAGATATTATTAAATATCGTCAGAAGGTAGTCGAGTGAATGTTTTGGTAGATGTTTTAGAAATTCATCATGGATCTGCTGTGTTAAGTGATGCTTCGATAGCTTCTTGTAATTCTGCTTGTGTAAAGGGTTGGTTGTATTTTTCAGAATTATAGGACTTGAAGTTGAGTTTTTGTTTCTCTGCGTTGTTTTTGAAAGTAAGGAAATGTGGATTGGAGTTATTGATGGAAGAATTTGCTGAAAATGTCTCAGCTAATGTGTCTGCTATGTCTTTCTTGGTAGTTGTTTCCGTTTTGTTTTTTGTGAGGTTTTTGAGAGCAGATGGTAGGGTTTTTCCGGATATTTTCCTCATCATCGTCTAGATAGTGTTTATTCTGGCGGAGGAACCAAGTTGGTTGATATAGTTTTGCCAACTTATCTTCTTGGCTTCTTTTATTAGTTTTCCTATTTTTGCCCTGAGAAGTTTGAAAGCGTTGAGGTTATTTGTAGTTGATTCTTAATTAAGTTTTCGTAAGGCAGCCTTACGCAGGCAGATAGCTGTCCTGTAGTCATCGTTAAACCAAAGAGTGCTGCGTTTGTTTGAGGTTGTGGTTTTTGCTATTGTTTCGTTTGTTATTGAGATGAGGGTTTCGGTAAAGTGTTTTGTTTGGTCTATGATGTTTGGGTCTTTTAACAGTTTCTGTTTACAGATGGTTTCAAAGACTTGCCAATTTGCTTTATTTTCTAGTGAGGGAGTCTATTTTCATTGAGAGGTTGTAAACTTTCGATTATTATAGGGAAGTGATCACTGCCGCAGCCATAGTCCATACAGCTTACGAGATCGCATAAACTTAGATCAATGGCTGAGTAGGAGCCTGTAATTAGGTTGAGGTAAGTATTGGATTTGTTATTCAGAATGCAGAAGTTATAAGTATTGATTACTTTTTCAAGATCTTTGCTTTTTTTGTTGGTTTTCTGACACCCGCGTACAATGCTGTGGTTGTTTAGTCCACCCAGCAATAAGTGGGGTTTAGGTATTTGTTCTACTAGTTTATTTATTTTGGTGTCATTTACGGAGTCGTGTGGTGGGATTTAGATGCTGCAGATGTTTAGTAGCTTATGTAGGGTTGCCTTGACAGCGATTGCTTGAAGTTCGGTGTCTATGTGGAATTGGTTTTGAGATATGTCATTCCTAACTGGGATCGAGACACCTCTGGAAGTTTTGTTTGCGTCTTTCTGAAAATAATTGCACAATGTGTAGTTTTTTAATTTAATTGTATTTAATTCATTCTGAAATGTTTTTGGAGGCTAACTGTTTTGGTCTTCTAACTAGTCAAAAGGTGTTGGAGTTCTTCGTAGTTGGCCCGGATACCTCAGCAGTTCCACTGTATGAGAGTTGGGCTACATATTTTGTTTGAGTTGTTGTTGTTTATTATGATGGATTGGGGTTATTTTTCTTTTTGTTTCTGGTATCATTTGATTCTTTTGTTTTCATTCTTTCAAGAAGGTTAAATCCGTTTTTAGTCTCTGCGGTTTGATTTGGGAGTATCGACACTTTCAGTCGTTTCCGTCCAGTTGATGATGGGGTATGATCCATTTTAGATTGTGGGGAGCGTTCATGCTTGTCACAATTCAGTTCGAAGTTTGGGTTATCTAATTTAGATGAAGGTGGTCGGATTGGCGATCCGTGGGAGTCAAGTTTTGCAGGTGATTTTCTTATTGGTGGAGTAGTTTGTTTGAGCAGTTGGGTTTGTTTGTTGGTTGGTGATTTTATATTGGTTGTTTCACTCGCTTTTCCTTTATTTGCACTGGCTGGTCTTGGTTGGGTTTGAAGTTCAGCTGAGTGCAATTTGCTGAGTGGAATTTTGGCCAATCATTCGGTTCCAGCTGGATCAATTTCTCCACGAGAGCTCTATATTTGTTATCTTGATTGATTGTATCCGCCCCACCCTGTGCAATAGCAGCGTATCTGTTTTCGTCCATTTAGATACTGATTATTTTCCTTGATTCCAGGAAATGCATATTCCTCTTATGTTTCACCTCAAGTATTGTGGAAATTTTATTGGTAAATGGGTTTATTGAATGGAGCGCCAACATTTCTGGGTCAACTCGGGCCTATTTTGTATTGTCTTTCTCTTACTGCTGGTTAACTTTTGTGTTCGGTGAGAATCTGTGTGTGGCAGAGGAGCTTTGATGTGATTGGCTGGAGTCTCGAGAGGGGGTTGCCCCTTGCGTAACCCTCCGAAATCAACCTTAGTCTGTTGAAAACGGGAGGCCTTAGAATTAGGCCGCGTTTTTTACTCCTCAACTCAAATGTAGAGTAGGTTTTCGCGCCGTTGCTAATTTCAGGTTCTCAGCACTGGTTAAATTCCTATTCTCTCAACGCAATTGACTCTCAGCCACCTCCTTTTAGCACCTAAAAGATAAGCGTTGGGAACTTGCTGCAGGTGCAGATTTAAAAGTACGGTCGGAATAAAACATATAGATGCTAGGGCTTGACATGACCTACCGATTGATAGGATGGGGCCGATCCAACCGCCTGTCAGACCAAGTAAGGGCCAAAGTAGTGTGTTGCAAGTCATTGACCACTCTGTCGCCGGATCAATGACTGCTAAACCACCAGGATCCCGTCCTAGCGCCTTACGGGTTATCACCCACGGACAACAGGTGGCCTTATTGTAGGGGGATCTGCAGAGGTGAAGTCGGGGTATTTTACAGGGCGAACAACTGTTGTTTTGTAGAGTGTTGCTTCCAGGATTTGTAGGTGTAGTTACTATCTAGCCTTTTTTTTATATAATTTTTTTTTTATTAGAGTTCAAGTAATGCATCAATACAGTAGTAGTGACACCTGTTTTATTCTATTAGATCAGATTTCTATATGGTCAATAACCTAACCGTCCATACTTTGCCTATGCGTATGTTGACATCATTTTCTGTAAATGAGATATTGCTATCGCGGTATATGAACTAATCTACCTATTTCAGAGGCTTGTTTTCTAATGAAATAGCACTGTACATGAACTCTGTTTTATCCGAATTCACTTAGAGATCAATCTCTCTTGCTGCTTGCTATGCAGTAGAGACTTGGTTTGAGCATATGTATTAGCTAGAAGCACTGGGTCATCTATGTAGTCTGCATCAGTAATTGTTTATGTGGAATATCATTTGCTTCTTGTCTTTTTTAGCATGAAACCATTTTCTTTCATTTCATGCAACTGTCCTTGGGCCCGGCGCCAATTATGCAAATTATCCTAGTCACAAAGCACCAATTATATAACTTGTCATTCACAGCACCAATTATGTCGGTTGGTCACTGGTAGCGGTGCTAAAATATATACGCCCGTTTCTCCTCTGTCCTCTGACATAATACAATATGTCTTCACTATTGTTCAATTGGCTACCTCTGGTCGAAAGCTGGGTTGACGGGAAATTCCTCCGTAGTCGACTACCTTGGTTGAAGTCAAAACCTTCCATTTGGCCCCCTATCAGCCAATTTGTGCATTTTGATCTCAGATAAAGAGATCGATCAAGGCAATTTGATAGGATTGAAGTTCGGTCATCGGCAGGAAGAAATGACAAGTTACACACAAAAAAAAAAAAAAAAAAAAAATCGGTCACCAAATAGAAGGAAAAGAAAACAGTGATCTTCCAACAATAAATAATTTTAAAAAAATATTATAATGTTGAGAAAAAACAAAAGCCCATTCCCTTTCTACGATATGGAGTAATGTAGTATTTATTATCAGTAACTCTCTTGGGTTGTAAGAGCTAATTTAGATAACTAAATTCAGGTCATGAAAATTCTTCATCTCAGTGATAGAGAATCGGTACTTTCTTTCGGATTCGTTTCGGAGCATAAATTCGGGAAAAGATATTAGACGTGGGTAACGTAGAGATGCCAATTCTCTCCGTCTGACTGGCTTTCTGACAGACCCTTTTTCTGCTTCTGCTGCTGTGAATGCTAAAACGCTCTGTTTTTATAAAAGTGCGCAATACTGAGGAAATTTTATTGGTAAATGGGTTTATTGAATGGAGCGCCAACATTTCTGAGTCAATTTGGGGCCTATTTTTTATTGTCTTTCTTTTACTGTTGGTTAGCTTTTGTGTTCGGTGAGGATCTGTGTGTTGCAAAGGAGCTTTGATGTGATTGGCTGGAGTCTCTGGAGCGGGGTGATGTTGCCCCCTGGCGTTACCCTCCGAAATCAACCGTAGTCAGTTGAAAACAAGAGGCCTTAGAATTAGGCCGCGTTTTTTACTCCTTAACTCAAATGGAGCTGAGTAACAAGAATTAAGTCCACTTTAAGGATTTAGTGTTTCTTCTGAATTCCAGAAGGGAATTCAAAGAAGGCTTGAAAGCCAAAAAGAAAAAAAAAGAAAAGAAATAAGAAGAATTCAAATCCACCTGAAGGATTTTGTATTACATTCAGAATTCTAGAAGGGAATTCGAAGTTAGCACAAGCTAAAAAAAAGATAAAAGAAAGAAACCGAATAAAATAGGTTCCTACAGCTCAAGCTACAAAGAAGAGAAAAGAAAGAAAGAAAGAAAGAAGCCGAAAAAAATAGGCTTCTACTACATAAATTTTTATTTTAGAGGAATTTTTCTCTAAAAAAAGAATTAATGACGTCAGACAACTCAAATAGCTACAGAAGTCCCAGGCACTATTAATTGCTCTTATGAGAAGGAAGATGACCGACAAAGTAAAAAGAAAACGAAAAAAGAACATTATTAGAGACATTGTTTCGCAGAAGAAAGACAGAGAGTGGCTTTTTATTAAAAGAAAAAAGGAAAAAAGAACATTTTGGGAATTTGGTCTCTAAGAAAAAAAGAGAGAAAAGATATACGTGAGAACCCTTGTTTAGTTGGAGAGAATTAGTGACTTTTCTGCCTGTTTTGTGAGTGTAGCAGTAGGTGAAAGATATTTTATAATTTTTTTCACTTCTTTTTTGTATTTATGAGTTACTTGTCATATTTGCATTGGGACACATATGCAACTAACTGGAGTGACTTTCCTTTTGTCATAATAAACTACTTTGAATAGTGAACAAGGATCTCTCTACCCCTTATTTTGTTTTATTTTTGCCTTCATATTTTTTGTAATATTATTATTGTTACTAGAGTCCAATTTTGTTGATTAGATAAAATTACGATAATAGTGTGGAAAAGGTCCAACGGCTTTCTTTCTGTTGCTGAGGAGGCATACCGTCTACCTCCATCTTCTTTCACTTTTAGTGATGAAGAAAGATAATTTTTATGTTAACTCTCACAGGTAGAGTGACATTTTTGTCACCAACAGTACACAGGGAAAGGGAAATTCTTTGCAACATTGTTGTTGTCTCTTTTCTTTTTTGTAGTTGCTCAATGTAAGGTATTTTTATGGGTTGCTTATGGACCAGTTCAATGGCAATGTATAGAAGCATTACTAGGAGGCACCACAGCATGTTTTGCAGCGTAATTGTTGAAGAATTCTCATGATTTGCATGTCATTACATTATTTTATATAGATAATTGCTGATCAAATCACCATGTTTTTTTGTGTATTTCTTTATGTATCTATGATTGACTTGTTTGAACATACCTATAGCGGTGAGTGAAATGGTTAATTGTTTAACGCTATATTTTTTAAGGCAACAAATGAATTACGAAACTATTCTTTAACAACACAACAACGAAAGTTCTTTATTTGCGGTTTTGAATATTTGGTTTGTTCTTGGTGCTGCAAGACTCGTGGTGTTTAGGCTTGTTGGATGTTTAAGACGAAATGGCTTAGCGAGATGTTGAGATGGCAGCGTGTCGCTGGACGTGTGAGGGAAGTATTCAAGGTCACCGTGTAGTTTTGCGTGTCGAGAGCGGAGTGGCGCTCGGATCGACATAGTAAATTTTTGTGGTGACAATAAGTGGTGCTTGTGGAAGGCATGCTGAATGTTTCTAATTTATGTTCAACTGGGATTCCTCGTAAAGAATCCATAAATTAGATGGTTCCCTCGTTGAGTGTCCATGTTGTTGCTGCTAGTGTTAAAGCCACAGTGAGTTGTCCCCACTGGGTGTCTTGTTTAGCTAAAAAGCATCGCTAAGCAGGGACGACCAGAGACACGTCTGTTCTGGTCGCCGTCTCAAGCTGAAGAGAGTGTGTTTGGCCGCTCACCCGTTTTGCTAGCCGGAAATGAAGGTCCGGGCTGAATGGGATAAGTCATCCTGATTGGGTGAAATTCAGTGTTGAATTAAATTGCGCGCCAAAACAAAATACGAGATTTTCCTCTTCTCTACATACCCTCCAATTTGAAAATAATTCATCCGCTCTACAACATGTCAGACAGTAAATGAAGTGAGCAGAAGAAAGAGCACCTCAAGAGCAAAACTAAAAGCTGACAACCAAGAAGAAAGACAACAGAAGTGGAAAGAACATTTCAAGAATCTGCTTGGAAACTCCTCTAAAATCATTGATAAACCTATCAAAAAAAAATTACTAATAGCCAACCAAACATCAAACTTAGTTTCCTAAGAAAGAACTTGACATAGTACGAAGAAAAATCAAAAGCAGAAAAGCTGCAGGCCTTGACAAAAGTATAGAAGACAAAGAAATTAGATGACATACTTTTTCAATTATGCAACACTGTTTATAAACAAAATACAATAGAGAAATGGACAAAAGGCTGCATCCTCCCTTTCTCTAAGAAATGTGACCCCAGAATCACTAAGAACTACAGAGGCCTAACACTTACTGCAATAAATAAACTGTATCAAACATGAAATCAAGAAAATTCTTAGAAAAAATTAGAATGGCTTTTTGTGAAATTGATCCACAGATTCTAACGTTCTGTCAAACCATCAAAGTAGTAAGTACAAAAAATCTCAAGGCAACACTTTTGTTTGTATATTTCTCCATTTGATTCCATACACAGAAAGAAGACAGAGAAAATACTACTAGCAGGTGGTCTCCTCAACGTAACAGTTTCTGTTATAATTATGCTTTATAAAAAGGAAATCAATGATTCACTTAGCTGATAGCAACACCAAATTCTTTGATATTGTCACTGGAGACTTGGAAGGAGAAACATTAGTACTATATTTGCTTATAATCTGCCTTGACTACATATTTTGAATGTCAATAGATCTAATAAAAAAAAATGGCTTTATACAAACAAAAGCAAGTAATAGACAATATCCTACAGAAACTATGACAGATGCAGACTATGCAGATGATCTAGCACTTCTTGCAAATAACCTGTCCAAACCAAATTCCTACTGCATAGCTTAGAGCAAGCTGTGGGAGGCATTGGCCACTATGTGAATGCAAATGAAACAAAATTCATGTGTTTTAAATGAAAACAGCTATCTCCACCCTAAGTGGTAGGCTTCTAAAATTAGTAGACAAAATCACATACCTCAGCTACAATATCTCATTTAATTAAAATGATGTCAACATCTGCCTCGCAAAGGTAGCAGAATGCTATCAACAAGTTATTGATCATATGGAATTCTGATCTATTCAATGAAATAAAATAGAATTTTTTCCAAGCTGAGGCTGTGTCAATACTACTGTATGGATGCACCACATGGATGCAAACAAAACACAGAGAAAAAGCTCAATGGGAACTACACAAGAATACTTTGTGCTATTTTGAACAAATCCTGGAAGCAACACCCCACAAAAGTTGCAGTATGGCCACTTTCCTCCCATCTCACAAACCATCAAAGTAAGATGAACAACACATATATGGCACTGCTGGAGAAGTAAGTATGAACTCATAAGTGACGTTTTTTCTATGAATCCCTACACATGGATGTGCTAATGTTGGCTGACAAGCATGAACTTACTTAAATCAGCTATGTGTGGACACTAGATCTAGTTTAGAGGACCTATCAGGAGCAATGGATGATAGGGACAGGTGGGGAGAGAGAGTCAGCAAAATCTGTGCTGTCAGTGAAATTTGATGATGATAAGTAATTAAAAAATTTTCTGCCTTTAAAAAGGTTAAATTTGATAAATAAAATTCCATAATTATCTCATAATGAATACATTATTTGTCAATTCGAGGAGGCAGAACATTTTTCTGAGAAGTTGACAGGAACTTTTGAATTGTGATTGGCTCTGGAGATAAAAAGTAAGTTTTTTTTTCTGAATGACTAGATTTTCATGTGGTTGCATGTGACATGAGGTCAGTTTAATATGGGGACCTAGTAGGAAGCAAACCAAGGGAGAGGAAGAGAAGAGTGCTGAAAAGTTCTTGACCTGACCATAAAACATATATGCTATTACATATGCAGTTCAATACACTGAACACATCATTTTTCAATCTTTTTAACGCAAGAAAACAAATTTCTTTGTTGGGCCAACAACTTTTCAGCACTCTCTTATAAATGTCAGATGTTTACACTGCTTATAAATAGCAGATAATCAAAATTTATATAAAGTGCAATTTTTTCTTTTTTGACATATATATAAAGTCAAGGCTTAGACATTTTTGTAAATACTGAATGCTTTATTAACTTTTCCAGAATATTCCTTCATAACACAAATTGTACATTATATGCCATCAAATATAAGTTCTTATAATGTTACATATAAAAAATAAATTATTTACATCTATAATTTTTAGATGAAGCAATATTATTTATTATCACTAATATTTTCTTTCCTCTTTCCATTTTTTTTTTATCACAACTCACTCAGATCAGAATAAATAAATGATAAACTCTCAGATTCTACATCTCCTTTATAGAAAGGAAACCCACTTAAATATAACAGCTGCTTTACTAATTGTACTATGATGAGCGATTTGTTTGTAGGACATCAAACCTTATAAACTCATCCTAATTCTATTGCTAGATCATTCAAAAAAAAAAAAAAAAAAAAAAAAGTTTTTCTCCCGCACCACAACTAACCAAAACATGGGTTCCATTGGTGGTGCTTAGAATATACTGACTGTATATACTACAGAGGGGTAAGATCATCCTCCCCATGAAAGAAAAAAAAAGGGGGGTATCTTTGGCATGACACTAATCTGTATTTGATGATGATGCTGCAGTCCCGAGGAGTGATGAGTACCTCTTTATTGCCATTACTCCCAGGTTCACTCTGACTTGGAGTGGTAGTACCTATGAGGGTTCCCTCCAGAGGTCAAATAGATATGTTTAAAAATCATTTGTATTCAAGAAGAATAATGCCTTATAACTGTGTATAAATTATTTGTATTAAGAATAGTTACTTGAATCTATAATTGTTGACTCAGGATTATTATTATTAGCTAGTTGTAACTGTGTGGAAGTAGAATTACTATAATAGAACTTAGTGCAAAAAAAAAAACTCTTAAGAAAATCACACAAAAATGCAAATATAAATGTACAATAAACACAATTCCCTAACCTCTAGGCATGCAATAATCCTAGACAGGTTGACATATCAATCAATCAAACCAAAATATGAAAATTTAACCAACCATAAAGTGTAAAGTTTGGTCAGATTTTAAATCAGGAAGAAATGTACAAGAAACATTTACAAGAATAAAACTTGCTAGCTGAAAACTTGCCTAACAGGTGGGATGTAAACTGACTCTAAATCTATCCAGATCACTTTATTGTAACAATAAATACACTAAATTGTTTTTGTGATGACTTATAAATTAATAAATGTAGTTGAGAGGTTAAGTTTATGGACCATAAGTAAAGTAAAGTAAGTAAAGTTAGCGACCATAGTCGAGGGTGACCCGAAGGCTCCCTTTTCGATAGCTACTACACCAAGGTGTAGGGGAGGGCGCTACTCCATTCCCAGGATTGCTCCACTTTACCCTTGAACCGTACCTTATAATGCTGAGTGTTAAGCAAGGTGGTATCAAGTACCATTTTTAAAGTCTTTGGTATGACTCGACCTGGGATTGAACCCAGGTCTCCCGGGCCATTGGCGAACACTCTAACCGCTGGGCCAATGTCCCGGTTTATGGACCATAAATGACCATTATTCACACTATAAATGGAAACACAACACAATGTTTTTAAGTCTTGGTTTTCTACTTGCTGAGTGGGGAAAAATTAATTAATTAATAAATAAATAACAGGTTTCTGTTTAGGAAAATCTCAGATATCTATTTTATTTTTTTAAAGGATTAAGATTTGGTTTAGCTAATCTGATAAACAATAAAAGTCTACTTTAGCATTATACTGATATTGTAAATCAAACCCCTCATTAAAAAAAAAAAAAAATTGGAATTTTTAAAAAATAGAATCATACTGAAAATTTGGTGGCCAATAGCTGTAAATATCCTTCAGTTTTACCCAGTTGGCTGGGACTGTAGAATACACTGATTGCTTCTCTGCAGAGGGGTAAGAACCCCACCCCCCAAAGAGAGTCTTGGATATGACACTAAACAATCTGATGGGGAGGTTCCAGAAATACTGGAGTTTTGGGGAATGCGGAGTACCTCTGCATTGTCATCACTCCCAGGTCCACTCTGGCCTGGAGTGGTAGCACCTGAAAGGGTCGTATCTACAGGTCAAATAGAACTAAACTGTACTTGTGCTAAACTGAATTGCTTGAAATAGGACAGTTTTGACATTTAAACTGTGTACTTATTCTAAACTCAAGTATTTGAAATAGAACTGTTTAGATGTATAAAAATGGATTTGGCATTAAATAACCTACAATGGTTGATGTACCATAAAATCCAAACTAAACCAAACCATCCTTCTGTTATACAATAATAGACGAATGGACAAAAAAGAGTTCTGGTAAATTATAAGATACACATTCCTATCAATCAAGAGTAAAAATGCTTAAAAGACGAGCAGACATGGCAAGTGAAAAATGACATTGACTGAATGCTTTTGGTTAAAGTAATAATGAAGCAAAAATAATCAACGTACCTTGTTAACTGTCACAAACAGTTATTGTATATTTTAAGATTTAAAACTTGAAAAAAAAACAATAACTAATTTCAATTTTGTTAAATTATAATGTTTAAAAAACGAAACAAAACATAGTTATGCCGATAAAGATACAATCTAGACATCAAAAAACTTACAAACCAAATGCAGTGCTTAAAGAGTCAATTTTTTTTTCTATGATTTTAATATCAAATTTAACTTTGATGAAGTACAAATTGTGGTGTGCTTAGCTTTGGTTGATTGGTTTTAACATCAAATATTCCTAATTTAATTTGAAAAGAGTTATGTGGTTTCAAGTATTCCTATCTAACACTAATAATTTAATCATATGGCTTAAAGTAACTATTTCTATTTTGCAGTTATGTGATTTTAAGCATTTCTATCCAACATCAATAATTTGCTAGCAATTATATGGTTTCAAGCAACCAATAATAACCCTTAGTAAACAATCATAGCTTCAAATAACTATAATTTGCAGTTATATTATTTTAAGTGTTTTTATCTAATACTAATAATTTATACACTATTGTGATGTCAAGTAATTATTTCTACTTATTATAATAATAATGATAATAATAACAATAGGTTTGTACACAGTTATATTGTTTCAATAATAATAATCCTTAGTAAACAATTATAAAGCAACTATTCTTCCTACAAATAATTTAATCATATGGTAATCAAGTACTGAACTGCAAAGTTAGTGAATTCAAACTCCAGTTGTGCTATTATGTTCACTTTCAGTCTAATACATTTGGGAAAGGTAAGAGGCCCCTTATTCCCCCAGCTATATTCTGCAGTTCTACAATAATGGCTTTGGCATTTAATACCCCACAAAGGTTGATATGTTAAACAAAACAATACTAATAATTTCCAACAATTTCACACCCATAGATGTAACTAACAGGTACTACTACAAGTCAAAGTGGATAATGAAGGGATACCCCACTCCCCAAATCTCCAAAACCAGAGCAGTGAGTGTACTCTAAGCTCTGTTCACAGGGTTTCCTATCAAATACTAACAATTTAGACAATTATATGGTTTAAAGTAACTATTCCTATTTAATAATAATCTAACACCAATAATTTGCAAGCAATTAGATGTTTTAAAATAAGGGGACACGCTGGCCCCGTACCTCTTTATCATTTGTCTAGACTACGTACTTAGAACATCGATTGACAAAATCAAAGAGAACGGCTTCGAACTGACGAAGAAAAGAAGCAGAAGGTACCCTGCAACAACAATTACCGACGCCGACTACGCCGATGACATAGCGATACTGGCAAATACACCTGACCAAGCCGAAACTCTTCTGCATAGTTTGGAACGAGCAGCAGCAAGCATAGGCCTCTATGTTAATGCACACAAAACGGAATATATGTGCTATAACCAAACGGGGGACATCTCCACTCTAGAAGGAACCCCACTTAAACTAGTAGACAAATTCACGTACCTAGGAAGCAGTGTCGAATCAACCGAAAAGGACATCGAAACAAGGCTAACGAAAGCATGGACAGCTATCAATAGGCTATCGATTATATGGAAATCAGACCTAACCGATAAAATGAAACGCAGTTTCTTCCAGGCAGCGGTCACATCGATACTGCTATATGGATGCACTACATGGACGCTAACAAAACGGCTGGAGAAGCTAGATGGCAATTACACAAGAATGCTGCGTGCAATCCTGAACAAGTCCTGGCAGCAACACCCCACAAGACACCAACTGTACGGCCACCTGCCCCCTATCACGAAAACTATTCAAGTTAGACGAACCAGACATGCAGGACACTGCTAGAGAAGCAGAGATGAACTCATAAGAGATGTACTCTTATGGATCCCCACACATGGCCGCGCAAAAGCAGGACGACCAGCTCAAACGTACATTCAGCAGCTATGTGAGGATACAGGATGTTGTCCTGAAGACCTACCTAGGGCGATGAACGATAGGGAGGAGTGGCGAGAGAGGATGAGGGATATCCGTGCTACCAGCGCGATATGAGGATGATGATGATGATGACATTAATAATTCTATTTAATAATAATTATTTGTTTGCACAGTTATATGGTATCAAGCATTCCTAATAGACATTTTCAAACAGATCTGACCCATAAATGTGTTTGGTTTAATGGTATATCAACCTTTGTGGGATATTCAATGTCAAATTCATCCTTGTAGAACAGCAGCAATGGTACTATTTAATCAATAACTATGAGAGATAAGAGGGTTAATACCTCTCCCCAAGGGCATTAGTTTAAAAGTGAATGCAATAGCATGAAGTGCACACACACTTACTCCAATGTCGCAGTCCAGCATGTTACCCACTATGTCATGGTAACTCATACCTCATACATGTGACTAACAGATACTGCCAGTCTGAGTGAAAGTGGACCTGGGAGTAATGACAATCAAGATTGCCAGAACTGGAGCCTCACCATCAGATGCAGTTTAGTGTCATACTCCTTTGCAGAAGATACAGTCAGTGTATTCTAAGCTCTGCTGACAAACCAGTTGGTTCTAAAAGAATAGAGTTAATTAACCTCAGCATCTAATATCAAGCAGTGATTCACTGAGCAATGAGATATTAAAAGATGGCAATGTAAATAGTGAGAAATGAAAAGTTCTAAGAAAAATTTAAATATTCATAGAAAAGAAAGCAAACAAAGTAAAAATAAAATGTATTTTATCTTCTTTGATTTTGTTTTTCATTTCTGGTTTTTAATGCCTGAAAGAAGTTACAGGGTCAGCCTCAACTGTAAAGCACTAAATTTTCTTTCCACTCCCCTCACTAGAGCCAACCCCCAAAATGTCAAAGCCAAGCTGTCGACCAGCCTGAAAGGAATGTCTGCAAGGTTGTCACCAGTTTTTCAATACCAAATGTTTACAGCTGGAAGTAAGATGCTCTGTCTAAATGGAATTGTGACAGAAGACCAACGTTGGTGACAGAACCAAACAAGGCACTGACACCTTTAGTCTACATTCATGTCATCCAGGCTAACAAGCAGAAGGATCAGGTAATAAGCTAAGCATCTCTGACACCTGCAATCAAGTTTCTGATGTGCATTTTCCTCCCCTGGCTGGTATCTGTTTTACAGCAAGCAGGGAAACAAAAGGACCTTTTCAGAGAGCAAATGTGCATTTGACACACTGTGAAAGAACTAACAAAGGATTTCATTTCAGTTGCAGAGACAAAAAATGTGGGCAATTCTACTTTAACACTTCCAAACCATATGATTCAATCTAAAAACTTTTGCAATCTAAATGTAGAGGAAAATCTAAGTTAAATGAATAAATAAAAACTTGCTATTATTTCTAAATCCCCACTTCTATTCTAGAATTTAACGGAAAGTTTGACTAAAAAAGGAGTGAGGTGAATTTAAGCTGACAATTTTATATAACTAAAAAGAATTAACTATATGAATTGAGTGATTTTAACAGCATGTCAACCTGTCTCGGATTATTTCATACCTAGAGGTTAGAGAATCCCATTCAGATTTACTCATATATTGTTAATTTTTTTTTTTTGCACATGGTCCTATTAAATACGAATAAGTTTTAAACAGATCTATCTGATCCATAGATAGGACCCTATAGTAATACCACTTCAGGTCAGAGTGTATCTGAGAATAATGTCAATGAAGGGGTACTTTAGACTCTCTTGTAGTGGAACCTCACCATCAGATACAATACATCCTTTTTTGGGAGGGTATCTCTGCAGAGGATACAGTCATATTCTAAGCCTCATCAACAGGGTAACTATATGAATTAATGCTATTAGCCTAATGACCATAACTCCAAAAAAATTAAATCTCTGATAACACTAACGATAGTGAGGCACTTTAGCTAAAAATAGAACATTCATTCATATAAGATTTTCAAGAAACAATGCCATAAAGATATCTTTGACTTGAAATCAAATCTTAGTTTTTTGGGGGTTTTTTTTTACTTGTAATATCTAGAATTATGAAAATAACCAACTGATACTAATCAAATTAAATGTTGTAATACTTAAGTGGTCCAATGATAACTAATGTACAGAAAAAAAATAAAAATAAAAAAAATCAGTGAACAAAAGAAAAAAATATTTTAAAAACAATAAAATCTTACAATGACTTATATAGACAAATTTTATAAGCACAAAAGTGAGTGTATTAAATGATGTAAAATATGAAAGAAATATTTTGACATTTTAAAACTTTCTTGGCTTTTTCAATAGTTTAAAATTTAAAACAATTACAGACAAGACAGAAAAAAAAGGTTCAATAATTATAGAAAGTGTAAGTGTTCTTTTCACAAATGAATTATCATAAAATGGAAATTAAGAAACAAAAAACCTTTAAACAATTTCCTGTTAGGTATATCTCTCTCTCTCTTTTATATATATAAAAGACACACACACACAGGGTCATTCAATAAATAAGGGTAATTTTTTTTTGAAAAAACGAAAGTTGCTTTCAGAATTTTTTTCCATAAATGTAAACTCTGCATTGTTTGGAATTGGATTATAGTAAAAATTAAGTTTTGGGGCTATTCAAAATGGCAGCAAATCAGAGTTCTGCCATCAAATTTTTGGTTACTGACAAATGCAAACTAAGTGAAATTTATAGAAGAAGCATGTTTAAGTAAGAAAAAAAAAGTTAAACATAGGCTTATTATGGTAAACCTGAGTTGAAAAGACAGTCTCTGGAGAGGAAACACACTGACTCTCCAGCGAAGAAAAAGTTCTGGGCACAGCAGTCAGTAAAGAATCTTCTGGGACATGAAAGAACCCATCACTATTGATTTCCTTGAAAAAAGGTGTAACTATAAACAGTACTTTCTATTGCCAACTTTTTAAATAATATTCACCTTATTTATAAAATGACATATATATATATATATATATATATATTATATAAAAATCAGCAAAAAAAAATAGAGACATAAACATTGGTAAATGGACTTTATACAAGGAAAGTAGTGTTAAAGTGTGAATGAAAACACTTATTTCTAATGACATTTCATTCAATTGGTTGTTGTTTAAAATTATTTTCAAATTAAAAAATAATTTTAAACCCCGCCCCTGAAATAACATTAAAATAAATAACATTTTAAAATAATGGATTTTTTAACATTAATATAAAGGTTAATAAATAATGACAGTGAAAGTGTTTCAGGGTTAAAATATGCTGTTTTTTATGGTTTAAGTTGTTGTTAAGTCCTTTTGGAGTAAAAGTTTATACATCCATCTATCTTCATGGGTTTCTTGTATTGATGTAATGTTTGATCATTTTTTTCACTCATTATAGTGAATTTAGCACATTAAAATCATTTCTTTGGTGATATTGTTCTACTGGGAAACGTTTATTATAATTTAGATTTAATTCTTGAATTAGAAATGTGTGAGTATATATACATATATCAGCCATAAACAAGTACATCCAGAATAATCTTTAATAAAAAGTTAACCAAAAAAATACAAGGATTTGATTATTTCTAGTAGAACATTATCCCTTATCATAATTGTTTTGATGGTTAAAGTCATTATACAATCAAAAATATGAATATGTGATAGTCCAAAAGTAAATACATCTCTTAAAAATATATATATATATATATATAGGAAATTTTATTTTTTGTTCCAGTACAGTAGAAGTTTGTAATAAATAATAGTTAATAATATAAATTCTGATAATACGTTTCACTAGAAATAATAAAATCCTATCTTTGGCTTAGAATAAAATTAACTTTTTCAAAAAAATTGGTAATGGCAAACTTATTTATGAGCTATATATATATATATATATATATATATATATATATATATATATATATATACATGGAGCATCTCATGTTGATACAAAAGTCTGTCTGTGGATGACTATATATATATATAAAATATCCAGTTGGCATTCTCTGACGAAATGAATTTATAATGACAACTTAACCAGTTTTGAGTTTCCATCTGATTACACTATATACACACACACACACACACACACACACACACACACACTTATTTTTGAGCCAAAAAGTTAAAGATGCATATTATACACGAGACCTATATAATTAACATTTTTATGGGTTATATGCCAGATGATATTCGGGATGAGATGACCAAAAGTAACATATCCATAGTTCAAACTATAAACTAATGTGTTTTATACTGTTACAAAGAAATATCTATTGGAATGTGTTTGTTTATAATTTTGTTGCTCCTAATGTGAGCTTATTTTCATTGTAAACTTGTTGCATTTCTGTCTGTGTTTACTCTTAAATACTGTGTAAATATAAAATTCTTATTTTTAGTCGATAGAAATTAATAAAAAGTTGAACAAATGTCAAATTTAGCTGCTACAAATTCTAACAAGACAGTGAATCTTATAGAGGAGAATTTCTTTCCCTAGAATTTTGTATTCTAAATTTACAAGTGCATGTTATATACAAATAATTAAGGTATGTGTAAGTTTTCAGATTTATCTTGAAAGCCTGAAGGGGTTTTGTTCATACTGATATGTCAAACAGCTGGTAAAAAGATATTTTGTATGACTGTTAAAGCAAAAACAAAATTTATATAGTTTCTCTAAAACTTTGAAAATCCAATTTCTATTTTAAATTTAGAAAAAATGTCTTTTAAACCTTAAACAATATGATATGTTCAAAAGATTTTTAAAAGGAAAAAAAAAAAAAAAAAGTTCAAAACAGTAAAAAGTAATGAACTACTATTAGTATTATTTATTTATTTACATAAAAAAAAAAAAATCTGCAAATATTTCTATTTAATTATGATTATCTTCATCATCTTCTGTCTTTCTTTTTTCCTTTCTTCGATCCTTTACCATGAGTTGTGCTGGTCAGGTTTGAATTAGAAATTCGGTTTTGGTGTCCACTTTCTCTCAAATGTTCAAAAAGTTTGTTACGTGTTGGATAATCTTTTGCACATGTATTACAAAAGTGCAGTTGCTGGAAGAAAAAAAACAAAGTGAAATGAGAAGAAAATAAAATTATTTTTAGGGTCAAAATCAAGCAAGGATAACCCTTTTTGAGAAGCAAGCAGCATAAGATATGGCTTATCATAAAAAAAATTCAAGGCAATTTTACACTGACAATAACTCAACCATTTTCACTACAAACCACCATACACATAAGCGTAAGTCTTAGAAATTAGGAAAAATCTTTTTTTTCTTTTCTCTTTGTTAAAAAGATCTTTCCTATAAAAAATTGAAATCTTGGGCAGGCTATTCAGAAAGCATTGTGAGCTGTAGTTTGAACAATTCAGTTTCTTCAATATCTTACTTCAAATATAATCCAAACAGAAGATATTGTCATAATACTCTCTTTTTTGGAGAGCTGACACACATTTAACAAAAACAGGAGATAAAAGTGAAATCATTCCACTGAGATAACAGTAATTAATAAACAAAAAATAAATATCTAACAAAAATCTAAAAATAACCAATCCTCTTCAAAGCATAATCAAAGATGCTAAAATTTTAAGATTATTTAACAAACTATTATCCAAACTGAAAATAGGGGAATAGTAATGAAAATGTCAAAAAACACTAAAGATAATTTTCCTAAATGGAAAATATCATTGACTCTTTAGTTTATATACACTTGAAAAAAAAAAGACGAGTACAATTAATACATGAATATTGCCATAATAATGAAAATTATGTAAGAAATATAATTTATAATGAAAAACAAATTTTGAAAATGCTTGAACCATTGAAATTTGATTTTATTCAATGAGAGTAAAATGTTATACCAGAGGGAAGCACACTTATCATGAAGGTTATTTTCATGGAAAATGGAATTGGGGACCAGATTTCAAATCCTGGACAAGACTGTGTTTCACTTCATGCTAATGCCCTTGGGAAAAGCATGAATCTATCAGTTCTCCTTTTACCTATGGGTAAATAGAAAGGTCAAGTGGGTTCTTTAACCTTGGTTAGGCAACCATTCAATGAAAAGGAAAACTGAATTCAAACAAGCTGATTCCACTTAAAAATTGACCTCGTGTCACATCCTGTCCATGATAGAGGAATTGGAGAAATACGTAAAATGATATTCATTTTAATTTAATTAGATTATCACAATCGGAACAATGCTTTTTAGAGGATACATGAAGGTACAAATTGATGTAATAGCTTCAAAAAGTTTTAAAAACATTGGATTAACCTTGCAAAAATAAAACTTTATCATCAGGTATATACATGAAAAATGAAAATAACTATAGAAAATGGTATACCCAACTTCATAATCTATAAAGATGATAAAAACTTATTTTGTAATTTCATGATACCAAAAATAAAGGCATCAGATGTTTGAACAAACATTTAATAAAAATTTTTAAATATGAAGGCTTTTCTGAATAAATTTATCACTCAAATATTTGAGAATCTAAACAACAAATTACCTTTTCTGTTAAGAATTATCTTTCTGTAGCTATGACAGTAAAATGGTAGTTACTCATGTAAAGCCAAAAACATTTAATAGAAATAAAGGGATTTTTATTTTGTAGATTTTGTTGCTAGTAAGGAGAGACTCTTGACATTGATAAAAATGGAATTGTTAATCAGTTAAATCTCTTTTCCTAGAATGATGGAATAGCTTTAAACAAAAATAACTGTGACTTGAAGTAAAGTTTGAATAAGTTTTATGTTGTGTATTTTGTTATCTCAAGCACAGGATATCAAAAAGACCAAAGGGCTATTTGAAAAATTCATCTTACCTTCTTTAAAAGAAACTAAGCAGCACAGATATATAACCGTAAAAGTGTTTTCTAGTAAGTTATTAAACAGGAGATTTTAACAAGTCTCTTCCACATACTTATTACAAACTTTGCTAATTCTTTTCCATATTTTTAATTACTTATTTTCTGTTAGAAAAAATGCAGATAAAACACAATTACTTTAATTTGAGTAACAGTGAAGAAAATCATTGCATACATACTGCAGATTTTTTCTCTTCAGCGATATGTTTCTTTGGATTTTGTCGATCTTCAGGTGACTCTTTACTGGGCTCTTCTGGTGTTTTTATCTCTGTCTGCTTTGTTGGTCTATAAGAAATAAACAAATATTTTTATAACTGGTAGAAAAATTACATATATGAAGCTTTGTACCATCCTTCATAGCAAAACAATAATTATCATATAAATAATATATAAAGTTTAATGGTTGTAAAAACTTTTAGAATATGCATTATTCAGATGGGAATGTCAACAGCCTATAATATAAAACTGACCATGTGTAAAAATTAATTGGCTCAGGATAAATATAAATTGAGACATTATCTATACAAAAAATTAAGTTAATTACATTTAACTTATATAGCATGTTTATAACCAACAAAATCGTTCTTTTAATGTCCAAGGCTCAAAACTATTAAGGGCTTGTTCAAATTATCATATTGACAATATTTTCTATTTTGATGGATTAGGTTATCTTCAGAAACTGCTATAAATATATCTTAAATCTTTTTATCTTGCAAAAAACATAATTCATAGAATTACAGTGGTCTCTTAGATAAGGAAATTACACATATAATTAATAAAAATCCAGAGTCATTCAAATAAATTTTAGATATAAATCTTATTTTTAGTCAATAAAAAAGACTGACTTCTAGAAAATTTTAATAAGGATTTAAAAAAAAAAATTTTAAGCCACTGAAAAGCAGATTCTACAATACATCAAGAAAAAATTTTTCCAAAAATAAAAACAAGCTTATATATATATATATATATATATATATATATATATACATACACACACACAAAATATTAGTAAATCCAGAATAGGCAATAATTACAATCAGGACAAATTCTTAAAAATATTCAAAAATAGAATATCAAACTTAGATATTCCTGATAAAGAGCTCAATGTAAATAAAATCCAGAGCTAATGAATTTTTTCAAAAAACAACAATAACAATCAGTCACACATTAGGATAACTGTTGCTTTTTTTTTTTTGAGAAAGAAAAAAAATTATATATATATATATATATATATATATATATATAAAATATTTGACATTCTAATTTGAATCCTGTTTCTTTTATTTTCCTTCTATAAATCATCACAACTAAAAAATATCAACTCTTTGCTATAAACATCTGACTTTGATTCAAGCCTACCAAAAAGATTGCTTTATATGATAATCCTAACTTTCATCAAATAAGCATGTGAATTTATTTTTATATATTCATAAAAGAATTTTTGTAACATTTCCACAACACTATTTATGATAGTGTCTTGAATATTTTACCATCATGTATAATTCACTATATTTTTTATTTGAATCAATCAGGTCTCATGATTTAACTGCTTTAAATATAAATGTGATTCCAACACATTCACTGCCTTAAACCTGTTTATTTTCAACTCATACCAATATTATAATGTGAATTACTAATAGTTTCATAACTGTTCTTTACTACCTCTTTATTGGAATAGTTAAATTTGTTTACAAAAGCTTTTTAAAATAGTGAACTCAAAAGATTTTAAAATGAACAAAAATTGTCAATGAATTTCCTATGCAGATAATAATTCTATAACATGAAGAAGGTCTTTTTAAATTTCAGATATACTTATTACTTCTGATATTATATAAAGCATAGAAAATATGAATTTTAACTTAAAAAAGAAATAAAAATAAAATAAAAACCTTCTAAAATCTCAAAACTTATTCAAAAACCCTTTAATGAAAATATAGTAATATTTTTTCAATGTAACTTGAGAGACTAAAAATGCAATAAAAGCTATGTAATGCATGCAAGTGCATTTTAAAGGGCATAAAAATGCTTACCTGGAAATTGTGAATGATGAAATTATTAAATTGTAACCTATTTCTTAGCTCTGCATTAAAGCACAAGATAGAATGGCATTTAAAATCTTTGGTTCTGGCTGTATTTCCAAGGTCAGTAACATTTGATAGTAAACATTAAACTTGTGACAAGCTAAGCCTTAACTTCTACTCAGATTATAGAAACCAAATGAGGAATGTAATTTTTTCTTATATTTAAAGTATGTAAAAATTTACTAACAAATTACTAAACTAAAAAAGATTTCTTTAATGTTCATTTTTCAAGAGAACAAAAAAATATCTGACATGGGACCCTGGTTGATGAGGAGTAGAGGATGTTTCAAGTGTTCCAAAATGGCTATTTAAAATGTTAAGCCAAATTTACTACTAGGCTAAGAAACATTTTGGTGGGCTTTTTCTTTTTCTTTTCTTTTTTACCAAGTATTTTTTTCAACAAGGATTAGGGTTGTTATTTTTCATAGAATTGATCTGAGGGGTATTTGTTATTTAAAGAAGAGAACAAAAGTTGTTTTCACATCCCTTCCACCTTGACACCCACCTCCTCACAAACCTTGTGCCACCTATAAACCCTGCCGCCACCAGTTAATTTTAAGCAGGTTTTCCAGAGAAAACATTTTGTAAGGAGGAAGGGTGGAATAAAGGATTGTATGTTTTGTTGTACTGGTGCATTTAAACACAGGCCCAACCCTGGGAAAAAACAGTAATAATGATAACACACACACACACACAGAACAAGAAAGAGAGGGTGGAGAAGTTTGCAAATATAAAAGCAACACTTAGAGTTCCTTTAACGAAAAACAGCCAAACATCAGACTTGTTTATAGCACTGACTACTTCATAATAGCACTTTTGATGGATGATGGTACAACAATGCTTGGCCAAGAAGATTGCACCAACAGCTGTTATAGTTATTGAAGTCACCTAATTTAAGGAGAGTTGCCGGGTTGAAAACTTCTAGTACCTTTCACAATGCAATAAGTATAATCACAGGGTTATGAGAGTACTTTGGTAAACATTTTTTTTTCTTTGTTTGTTTTTTCTTGTCAAGTAAAAAATTATATCAATACTTATGCAGCCGATTTTATAAGAAAGTAAATTGGTTTAATTTGTTTGGTATTAAATCGAGGTAAAAAATTTCCTTTGATATCTATACTATTTAGGTACTGAGGAAAACTAATTTTGACAAAAAAATTTTGTACCAAAAGTAGATAAGAGTTAATGAGTGTCACTTGATCTGCATTAATTAAAGACTAAACTGTAATTAATTAAAGTGAAATTAAACTGTAATTAATTAAAAACTAAACAGTAGACCATAATTTCAATAATTGATGGTGGAATCTTTGATTTCCTGGAACAATTAGGACAATATCTGAGAGCAGGATACAACTTTTAAAACAAAGAATATCTTAAATACAAGTATTTACCAACCCTTCCACCATAAGCTGGATATGATACAAGGTGAAGTTGTTAAGCAAAGTAAAACTGACTTGAATTCAAAATTATCCTTTTCCTCAACTGGCTATCCGACCAAAGCTAAAGGACCTACCCAGTTTGTGCTACCATTTATCCGTAGCTAAAGAGGGAGAAAAGAAATTAATTCCTGCTTTTCCCAAGGGCATTAGTAAACAGTTTCCTCCAGGATTTGAACTTAGGTATTCAAATTCTATTTCCTAAAATGATAACCATTATACTAAGTACACCTCCAAATGTTACAAGTAATTTCAGCATGATCAAGAAAACACCTTTCAAAACAATCATAATGATTCTTTTCTTATTGTTTAACTGTTCTATTGTCTTATTCAGTACATATTAATAAGCATATTAATAAACTGCTTAAAAATATTTCCTTGTAATAATGGCAATAATTTGCTCCAAGATTTCTGAATTAAGATATCTTTTCAATTTAAATAGGTGATGATGATAACAATGTTAAAAATTATTATTGGGATGATGATGATGATGATGATTGTATAATATGCTACTTACTCAAGTGGCACTTCAGGAGATGGTTTGAACTTGCCATTTATCTCCAGCTTCTCTTCAAGAACTTTGGAAACATCATATAAATCATTCACTTCTTCCTCTTCAGTTGGCTACAAGAATATAAAAAGAAATTAAATGGTGAAAAAGAAACTGTACATTGGATAATCAGATATAATGATTTATTTTCTGTACTGATATTGTACAAATTGTTTTACATTTTATTTTTTGAGTAGAGAAATCATATTGTAAATTGAATTACCATGACCAGAAAATCCAGCAAACACTTGTGCGCACATATGGAACCACTGGACAGCTGTTTCAACCTTATTAGGTGTATACCATGATCTAGCGCACTGGAGATCAAACCAGCGACCACAGAATGCATAGCCAAAACTCTACCACTGAGCCACCGGTCAACATCGCACACAAGCAATGCCAAATTAACTAGTCATGGAGGTGACCGTGTCCTCTGTAAAGAGTAAGGATGTAATTTACAAGACACATTCAGTTTAATTGGCCACGCAATTGCCATGGCTAGTTGATTTGGCATCACTTGTGGTTCAGTGGCAGAGTTTTGGCTATGCATTCTGTGGTCACTGGTTTGATCTCCAGTGAGGGAGATCACAGTATACACTGCTGATGAAACCTAATAAGGTCGAAACAGCTGTCCAGTGGTTCCATGTGTCGTGTGCAAGAGTTTGCCAGATTTTCTGGTCATGGTAATTCAATTTACAACAAATTGTTTTTACAAAGAATTTTTGAAATGAGGTAGAAAACAATTCAATACCAGAAAATATCAAAACCATCTGTCTGGTACTCATACCAGGATTCAAAATTAATTCTTTATAAGTAGACATTTTTTATGCACAAAAATTAATGTGCAAATAGCCATTCATTCAAATAATGAATCGACTCCACTTTATTTAATAAATTGCATAAAAAGCAGCATAATTTAACTTGTTTTAGCCACTAATATAGTCAAAACCTAAATTTTCAAATTGAATAATTTTGTGGTATATAATTAATTTTTTTAAAAAACATTTGTAGTCTGAAAAGAATTTCCAAGTTATAATATTAGTCTAAATAATAAATTTCAGTACTGGATTCTAAAATATTCAAATCAAAATTTTATTCTATTTTATTTTTTAACATTCCTCTTTTAGATTTTAAAAAATATTAGCATATTTAAAAATACTGGAACATATGTTAAACTCATTCTATGAGAATATCATGGCTCATTTAGAAAGAACATGAATTTCTAAATAAGTGGATCAGCTTATTATGTTACAAATTGACTGAATGGAAGGAGCACATTGTTTTTTAAAATTTAAATGAAGACGTACACAGCCGAGAAACTTACATGATAAAATGATGTCTAAACATTTAGATTGCAATCTAGTTATCAAGATAAATCCATGCCAATACAATACCTTTTAATCAGCAGTTTTTGGTAAAACATAGGATTGTATAAGTGCAACACTCTCCATACTCACCCAACACCTACATCTATGGGATTTTTTTCTCGTTTCCTAAACTGAGAATTCAGGCTAAGATTTAAGAACATGAAAAAACATGCCAACAATTTCACACCCTTCAAAAGACAAGATTCAGAGGTTTTTCAAAAGTAGAAAAGTATAATAAGTGTGCTGAAAACCAAAGACTATTTTGAAGAAAATTAACATTTCAATCATTGTTTATTTCTGTTTTGGTAAATAGAGCTTCTGACTTGATACTTTTTGAAAATACCTAGTATATGGTAACATCTGATTGTTTGTTCTGATAAATTTTTACAAAAAAGTTCAAATGGTATTGAGACAAATTTCCTTTTTGACATAAAAAGATTATTGTCAACAATACATAACTTACAGAAAAAGACAAAAGTTTCTGCTCTCTCAATGATAACTTGATAATTACTAATTATTGGAATGGTAACATGAGTGCATTTAGAGTAATGGTTATTGTCAGAGGAAATGGAATCGGTGACCCAAGTTCAAACCCTCCATAAGGCTGTTTACATTTCATTTTGAGCTAACGCCCTTGGGAAAGGCATAAATCTATCCATTCTCTCTCCAACTTTGGATAAATAGTAGGACAGACTGGGTTCTTTTGTCTTGGTTAGACAACTATTCTAAGAGAAAGAAAACACTAAAATCAAACCAGCTTTACTCCACTTAGAAATTGTCTTAGTGTCGCCTTCTGCCTGTGGCGGAGAGGTTGGATAAATGCATAAAATAAATGTCAGTTTCTTTATTACATTTATAAATTTTACAAGTGTAAATAAAAGTACCTTTACCTCTGGTTTAAAATTGAATTTTACCTTTGTTATATACCCTACATATGAACATGAATGGGCATGTCCCATTCCTCACAAATACGTTGGACACTGTTGTGAGGGGGTGAAAATATACTAAGTAGTCACCCCTTGCAGCTGTTACCTTCTTCATACTGCTGGCAAGTATTGTATTTTGTTAATGTTATAAAGATTTCTATTTCATTTCCAACCTCTGTTTTGCTTATTACTCATTCAGTAACCTTTTGTTAGGTTACAACAACCTCATTCCTAAGAAAATCAATATTTACCTCACTACAAATTTAACAAGTTGAAGAAAAATTAGTTTGGTTGCATTTTATGGCATATCAACACTTTTCGTTTATTCAATGGCAAACCCTATATGTTTTGTAAGCAAATAGTTTATAGGTAACATTTTTAAACAATTCAGAGCTCATTAAATGGTTTCAAGTATTTTTACCTAACACTAATAATTCTATTTAATATTGATCATTTGTTTGCATACAAGTAAATGGTTTCAAGTATTGATATTCAACACTAATAATTCTATTTAATATAAAAAAAATTCTTAAGTAAAATGGTCCAGTCGGCTGGGACTGCAAAATACACCAATTGCATCTCTGCAAAGGAGTAAGACTCCCCCAATGAGTGTCCTGATATGACACTAAACAATCTGATGGTGAGGCTCTAGGAATGCAGACCCCTGTATTGCTATTGCTCCCGAGTGCACTCCGACCAGGAGTGGTAACACCTGAGAGGGTCCTATCTCTGGGTCAAATAGAACTAAACTGCGTACTTATGCTCAACTGAATTGCTTGAAATAAAACGGTTTTGACATTTAAACTACATACTTATGCTAAACTGAACAGTGTGAAGTAGAACTGTCTTGACATTTAACTGTGAGTAAACAACTGAATTGTTTAAAATAGAACTGTTTTTATGTATGAAAATAGATTTGGCATCAAATAATGTACAATAGTTGATATGTCATAAGAACCAACCAACCTAAGTAAAAGATTGAACAGTTCTATTTGACCCATTGATAGGATCCTAACAGATACAACCACTCTGGATCAGAGTGGACCTGAAAGTAATGGTAATAATGAAAGGATATTCTATATTCTCCAAATTCCAAGACTGGAACCTCACCATCAGATGCAGTTTAATGTCATATCCAAGACAGTAAATGGTTTCATGTATTGCCATCTATTACTCCAATTTAATATTAATCATTTGTTTGTACACAGTTAAATGGTTTCAAGTCTAGTAAATGATTAAACAGTTCTATTTGACCCATAGATGGGACCCTAAAAGGTATTACCATTCTAAGCCAAAGTGAAACTGGGAGTAATGGCAATAAAATCTCCAAAACTCTAGGACTGGAACCACATTATCAAACAGTTTAGTTTCATATCCAGGGCACTCATTACAGATGGTTGGGTAACACTCTGCAGAGATGCAGTCAGCCCCAGCCAACTGAGATTCTAATGAAAAATATTTTTGCAATTAAAACTGAATTCTCAACTTATCTCATCAATAGTTAAATCCCAGATGTCTTTGTCTCCAGTATAATAATCTAACCCCTTAACTATCACTTCATGACTGTTGATTGTTGAACAAATGATAACAAGGGAAAACATAATACCTGAGCAAGAAGCCGTTGTTGCTTTTTCTTCTTCTTCTGTTTCTTTGATAGCCTGAAGAAAGAAAAAAAAATGTTACAAACGGAAATAAGACAAATAAGTATTTGTACGTCACTAAAAATGGAAAGCACATTGACAACCTTTCAAGTTTCCTAAGATAGAAATTAAAGAGTTTTACACAGCATAGAAAACTGTCTTAGTCTTCTTTGTTATAAAAGCTAAGTATTTTTAATTAAACACTTTTCTTATTTTCATTTGAGTAGTTAACAAATAACAGAAAAATAAGCTGAAAAGTATTTCCAAAATGAATTTACTGTTTTAATATATCTTTGATTTGAATAGCAAAAAAAATAAAAAATAATCGGATGAGATTGAAATATATTTCTTTTCTTTGTGTGAAGTAATTCCAATTGTGCCTTATGAAAATTGATGTTTTTTTTAATTTCAAAAAGACTGGATTATTTTAAAGGAAAAAGTGTTACCAGGTTTGAGTAAAAATTCCATAAAAGAAAACTGAAAGAATATTGGTATTTTTTTCAGTTATTTTAAAATCAAGTATAAGGCATTCCGACATATTTATGCTTTGTTTTAAAATTAGAAAAAAATAATTTAGATACTAAATTTTCAAAAGTCACATTGTCATAGAGCTAATTAATAATTAAGCTTCATTAATTTTTGACTAGCATTACTTTTATCTTAATTCTAATTGCTTTTCAACACAGCTATTTAAACTTTAAATCTACAGTTATCAGTAAACACAGATAAGAAATAAAGAAGCTTCTAAATAGTTGCAATAAAAATCAACAAAAATTAAGATGAAAGAAATACAAATCAAAAATTAATAAAGGCTGAAATTCCTTCATCTAATGAAAACTAAATTAAGATAATGTTAGTGCTAATAATCAAGCTTTGTATTTCATCAAATGCCTGTAAACTTATATAAAAGAAAGTATTTGTATTTTAACCATCTAATTGTTTATTATTTACTTTCTTATCTTAATAACAAGGTTTATTAGAAAATTTGTTAGAAGCATTTTATCAGACTTCAGAAAAAATTTATGCTATGAAAATTTCAACTATTTTCATTGAAGAAAATTCTGGGAGAGCTTATTTGTCCATAATTTTAAACAAACTATGATCAAATACTTTTACAATGTAAACATCTTTTTAATAAAAAATAAAATGCTTTATAAAAAAATAAATAAATAAAATTAAAAAAAAAATCTTTTGACATCAAAATTCATCTCAGAAAATTTATCATTAAAATAATACTTTAAAACCTGTGTATAAATACCTATTGAAAAAAAATTACAGGAAGACAAAGATATCTAAAAATTTGTTTTAAGTTTAGAGACTAAGTTCTTAAAAAGACCTATAAATGTTTTATCTGCTATTTTTTTTTTTTTTTTACTTCATTTCCAAGTATTTTTTCTAAAAGTACAGTATCCTCATTTGTTAAAGAAACTGCACAATAAGAATTAAAAAGAAAAAAAAGACTAAATATAAAAAACAGTTGAAAATGTTGTTTGCAAAAAGTTAATAACCTCAGAGAGACAGAAGCTATTGAGAGCAGACAGCAAACACATTCAGCTGTATTATTCTAGTCTTTTAAAACATGGTTGTTGGATGACAGTGTCAAATCTAACCCCACAACCCCCATCTTTGCAGGGTGCAGGTAAAGGTAAACTGCTAAGCAGCCAAAGTCACTTGTCTTTTGGGTTCAACATTGGTGGACCAGTCTGACAGAAATCAATTTCCCAGTGTCAACAGATAACAGTGACAGTCACCAGTCGTGCTGCTAGTTTGAAATGACAGACTTGCTTCTGTTTTCTTCTCTCCTGCAATTGAGGGATAATGTCAACAAATCACTTCAAATTGCCAAATGAACATTTAGGAAAAACAGCTGGCCTGCTTGGCAGACTCCTGGGAAACATCTTCCCACACATATGCCCTTAAAGTTGAAAATGAAAATAAAATAAAGTCTATATTTCCTTACAGGTTTATCCAGTCAAGAATATAAAATGAACACCCATAACTTTTGCACACATTTAATCTTTATATGAATAAAAGAACAGTACACAAAAAGATGCCAGTTATATATCTACAAAAGTTAAGGTAGCTATCTATATCTGTGATTATTAGA
Organism: Sepioteuthis lessoniana; assembly: GCA_963585895.1. Lineage (NCBI taxonomy): Eukaryota > Metazoa > Mollusca > Cephalopoda > Myopsida > Loliginidae > Sepioteuthis > Sepioteuthis lessoniana. Next base: position 77,844 of record CAUZXS010005323.1, on the reverse strand, counting down.
AGAGATAACTTAATGGGGTGCTGGATATGAAGCAATGATTAGGGAGATACTTTGGCAGTTTCATTCTTAATGGGTACCACATATTTGTGGCCTTGTGTCAGATTAAGCAAGTTAACTGAATAATCTATGAGAGCTTTGTGGACAATACTGATTATACTGAAAGAATGAACAATCCAGTTTAATCTTTAATAATACTTAAGTCACATGACATATAAGCATTTCTTTATTTAAATAAAAAATCTTACGAGAGTAAAATAAATGATATTGTAACAGGAATATTGAGTGTGATCCATGGATTCTGAAATGGATTATTCCAGCATAGATAAAAATAAAGTATATCTCCAACAAAATTCCTTAAAATTCTTAGAATGAAGAGACCATAATAATTGTAGCATCAACTTTTATTGTAAGAGCATTTGATTAAAAATAGCAATTCAATCTCTGGTACTACATAATAAGATAAGTAAGTAATAAAATTAATAAAGAAAAGGTACTTAAATGCAAAAATGAATTTTTGTCACTTAAAGTATTGACTATTATCTCCATCGTTATATTTACAACATTTTATCCGATGCGGCCTTCGACTTTCTTCAGGTGTTTCATGTTGAACTCAGGAACCCACACAGAACTTAGAATTGAACCCTTTATTTAATCCATGGGAGTAGATTGTTATAATTCTGTTAACCATAACCAAGTGTTAAGCAATAGTAAGTATTCCTTGTTATTTATCTATTGTTAGGATTGAACCTGCAACCTCCAGATGATTTCACTTAGAAGCACTTCTCAACCAACTGTCTATATCCATTGTGCCATATGTCCTATTGGACAATTCAAAGTGAATTTTTGGGACTTATAAACCTAATGTTCCCATCAACCCTTGAGATATTACTCACTATTATTGTGTACAACATTTTACCTTAGCTCATATTGCATTTTTTAAGTTGAGAAGTGCTTCTAAGTAAAATCATCTGTAGGTTGCAGGTTCAATCCCAACTAAAGATAAATAACAATTAATACTTAATGTAGCTTAACACTTGTACCCAGTTATAGTTAATGGAATTAGAACACTCTGACCCTGGTGAATTAAATTAAAGGTTTGGTTTGAAGTTCTGTGTAGGCTCCTGAGTTCAACATGAAAAAGTATAGGGTTTAGAAAAGAATTTACCTATTCTTGTTTTAATCATAAATATCTAGTATACATCCTTTGGCCACTAAAAAATAATGTTCGCACAATTCTTTTGAAGCAACTATAGTAATAAAAATAAAAATTAAAAAAATAAAAATTTTTTTACACTGATTTTAAGCTTCATGCAATATTCACATATATAGTGCTATTCTAGGGACAAAGTATATTTAAGGAGATTTTTTTTTCCTTTTGAAATTCCTGAAGGAAATTATTTTTAGATAACACAGAAGCCTCACATTTGTAGGGATATAGGTAAGAATATTTATGATCCTATCCATAGATTTGTAGTCATTTGTCATATAAAAAAAATTGATGTGGCAATGTCATATTAAAATATATTTTGTCTCTACTCTTAAAACATTCCTCTACCTTAGAAAATCCATGATATGCAAGCTCAACAAATAAGATTACTTCATAAATGTCATTTTATTTGTAACGAATATAAAAGTTTGAAAGTTATTTTGCATAGAGTAAGAGCTTTCTAGGCACTTATTAATAATCAAGGGTTTGAAAGTTAAAAATCATAATTATTATTCCTCCTCACACACACTTTTTTTTTTGGCTGTATGTAGTCTAAGTAGAAGCATATAATCTTGTCTACATTCTTACAGAAATTTCGATTTATTTTTATAAAATATAGAACAAAAATGGAGGGAAAAAAACACTTAATTTCTGAAATAAGCTTTAAATCTGGAAACCAATTATTGAGAGAAAATACAAATTTTTACATAGATAGGAGAAATTAAATTATATAAGAATTATATTATCTTTTATCAAACCTGAGTTTCTGCTTCTTGCAACAAACTGTCAGTCCCAGGGGTTGGATTGATGGAGCCCAATGTAAAGTTGTAGGTTAAATGAACTAATCTAAAGTTGCAGAGTTGAAAAATCATTATATAATTATAAGGGCATTCAGCTAAAGGAGGGCAATGTAAATATATTTATAGGGAAAGAAAAAAAGTGCTGATTAAGATAAAAATGCATAAAGAAATGTCCACCATGAATAAAAAGATGGATAGATGCCAAAGAAGCTAATTCTGTTAAATAGATAAGAATATTATTTATAGAATAGAAGGTTCAACATTGACTTATGGGATGGTGTAGGAGTGTGGAGGAAGATAAAAGTAACATACGTTTCAAAAAGAGAAAGTATTTATAACAACTGTGGGACCTAGAAGAATGTCTTCCAAGTGATTAAGAAAACTGAAATTTTTATTTTAATATCATAGTTGTTTGATCAGAGAAATGCATAAAAAACTCAAAGTTTATTACCTGTTTTGACATTTTTTAGGGGTTTTTTTTGTATGTATGAGATATATATATATATATATATATATATATATATATTAAAGAAAATTGTTCCACAATAACTTGATTTTGATTCTACCAAGTCAACCACATACAATTATCTATGACAATAAGAAACAGAAAGCCTAAATTCTTTTGAGACTATTTTAAAGAGATTTTGAAGTATATTTTCCATAATTAGTTTTCAGTATTAATAGTTTCTTCATTTATTTTATGAAAAATTAATATCAATAACAAAACCTTAAACTCGTCAAAAGTAACAATATTTATTACTTGAAAAAAAAATCTTTATTAATCATGAACTTTCTTGAATAAATCATAAGCCAAATGATGAAATACAATTTTTGGTAATCTAATCTTTAGAAAACCATTAAAATTGTCAAATGATATAAGGTGAAAAAAAAAAAAAAAAATCTTGTTGCTATTTGTAAATTTATCATTTTGTATTGAATTTTGAAAAAACTAAAAAGAAAGATCCTCCAGTTTTAGCATGTTCCATAAGAATAATACTCAAGCTGTAAGAACTAACAGGTAATCATGAAATAAACAAGGATTCATTTTTTTGTCTTAAAAAAAAAAAAAAAAAAAATTTGAGTTTTTTCTTTTTATATTCTGTAAAAGAAATAACAAGCTTTGAAATTGATAAATAATACTTTAAAATATCAGCAAAAGTTAAATTCAGCTCGTTATTAATGTTTTTAAAAAGAATTATCATTTGAATTGATAGATGGTTTATATATTTTAAATCATAACTATTTTAGGCAAATGACTAAAAAATGGCAACAAATTAAATGGATGAAATAGTCATAAAATTATTATATAATCAGTTAAACAAAATAATAAAAAGAAAAAAGTAAGGATGCATTTAATAAACTCCTATTTTAAACATTTTATTCAAAGCAACTTTATTTTGATATAAACAAGTCATCAAAATAAGAAATTTTGCTATTTATATTCTATGCATAATAATTACCAATCAAATTCCAAGTCTTGAACCTAGAGATAATATTCGGGAAAAATTTGTTGCATTTTCAAGAATATTTCAGGTTCATTTCTCATTGCTTGCTTCATAACAATTATCACTCGAGGTTAACAACTTATATAAAAAAATCATTAGTTTAGCAATACATTTAGTTAAATGAAAAATAAAATAAAATGAATAAATAAATAAATACTCCTTTCTACATTGAAAAAAAAAAAATTTAAAAACATGGATAAGTTCTTATCTTCAGACAGACTTGTCATCAATTGGAAAAAAAAAAAAAAAATTCCAAAGAAGTTCTATAAGAAACTATTGCTTCACAATCTTTGATTATATGTCATATCTTACATATCTTAGTTTGGTTTGGTTTCTTTGTTTAATGGCATATCAACTTTTGTAGGTTATTTAATGCCAAAGCTATTCTAGAAGAACAGTAGTGGTGCTATTTAACCCATAGCTGGGAGGATAAGGGGGTTCATACCTTTCCCAAGGCTATTTGCCTGAAAGTGAACGTAATAGCGTGACTGGAGTACGAACTCGCATACTACGATTCCGCAGTCCATCGCTTTAACCATCACACTACGAGCACACTCCCTTTACATATTTTAAGAACAAACAAGTTGGCACACTTAGCATTATGGTTATCATGGTAAGAAATGGAATTTGAGACCAGAGTTCAAATCCTAGATGAGGATGTTTGGATTTACTTAGCACTAATGCCCTTGGGAAATACATGAATCCATCTTTTTCCTTCTCACCAGATATAGGTAAATAGTTGAGTAGTGTGGGTTCTTTAGCTTTGCTCAGGCAACTAATCTAGGAGAAGAAAAACAATTCAACCAGTTGGACTCTGCTTAGAATTTGACCTTGTTGCATTCTGCTTGTAGCAGAGGAATTCAGTAAATACAACATCAGAACAAATAAAAGTTTAGAAAATCTAAGTTAAAAGAAATGTATAAATACCTATAATTAGAAATAAAAAGAAAAAGTCAAGAGTATTTTTCATTCTATTCTATAAATTACTGATAGAATAAAAAAAAAAAAAAAATTCAATCTCATAGTTGTTGTTGTCTTGGTTATTTAAAAAAATCTAAATTCAATTTTATTCTTCTCTATAAATTACATTTTATTGGTTCATTATAAAAAGGCAAGAAGCAGATAATATCCATCATAAAGTATATATAGATAACATTTCTTGCAAATACATCTGCGCAAGCTGAATGTTGCTATTATAGCTTGGAGCAAGCAGCAAGAAGTATTGAGCTCTACATGAGAGATAAAACAAAGTTCATGTGGTTCAAACAAGATGTTGCCATCTTCACATTAAATGATAAACTTCAAAAATTAGTAGACCATTTTTTGGTAGAAATATCTCATCAACTGAAAGCAATGTCAACATATGCAAATGCGATCTCTCTGATAAAATAAAATGGGAACTGTTCCAAGGTGTAGCCATGTCAGCACTATTGTATGGATGCACCACTTGAACTTTAACAAAATGTTTGTGGAATCTATAACAAACTTTAACAAAATGTTGATGGAATCTATACAAATATGTTGCATGCTGTTTTAAACAACTCATGGAAGCAGCATCCCACAAAACAGCTGAAGTGAAAATCTCCCGTGGGTTCCTACATCAACAGAGACTTAAAATCATCAGCTCTGTGCAGACAGTGGATGCCATCTAGAGGGCCTACCAAAAGCAATGGCTGATAGGGATAGATAGCAAGAGAGAGTCAAGGGAATCTGTGCATGACTTGATGATGATAGATGGATGGATTAATCAGGTTGAGTATTTATTAATAATTAAAAGAATCTAAAAGTTCTTTTTCTATGCCTTTTTAAAATACCAACTGCTAAAATCTGAGTCATATATATCTATTTTAAAAGAACAAGTACTTGAGGTATCACAAAAGAGATTTCTGTCAAATATCTTTTTTTTGTTTTTAAATAAATTTGTCAAGTTTTTCTTCTCTAATTTCAAAGATACAACTTCAAATATTTCAGTTTTTACCTGGCACTTGTGAGTGATAAGCAAATCTTAAAGTAATGTCTGAGATTGATAACTATGAGATTTAGCTGAAAAGTTCATAGGCTAACCAAGATACTCTCAGGGAATGTGACTAAATGAGGTTTATTTTTCAACTTAGTTTCCCCTCTTCTACCATCAGTGTTGCAGAGTTTGGATTCCATTAGTCCAAAAAAGTCATCAACAGCAGATATGACATTATATGAACTTTTCAGCCCCAAACCCTTGTATATAATTCAGACTAGAGGACTAAGCTGCTAACTATTGACTGAAATATCTTTTTAAAATTCATCAAAATAACAAAAAAATTTAATCTCAAACTGTAAAAATATGAAGTAATTGCAATATATAGTGTCTCCAATATTCTATAAAAATGTTTCCCAAAACAGCTTAGTCAAGGTTAAAAGTATGGTGATGGTAAAAGTTTTGGTAAATGGGTCAAAGCTTAGCCTGTATACCAAAATATTTCTTGTTCCCCAATGATCCCTACATCAGAAAGTTATGGTCTAAAATTGTTTACTGTTAGATTACCTTTACAAGTTTTTAATCTAAATGAACCATAAGGTCAATTTAACCTGAGGTATCTATATCTTGATTTTTGGCAACTTTTTCTTTTCATCCACTAGAATGCACCAAAATCAGAACTCCTTGGTTTAAATATAAACTGACCTTGTGAATATGGCTATTTATGAAAATATTTTCTCGAGATGAACTATAATATACACACAAAGTATGATAATCACAACATATTTTTAGAGTTTGAAATCATTAAATTCTTTTCGGTTAATTTTTTTTGTCATATTTCAGACAACAGTTGCCATTAGTCAGTCATAGACCCAGATCTTAATTGTCATCTTAAAAAAATAGATATCACTTGACAATTTTGTTCATCACTAAGTTATTCTAAACAATGATTAAAATATTCAAAATTGTATCTTACAACTTAGATTAGTTACAACAAAAATTCATCTATGAGAAAAGGTATTTTTTATTCAACCAAGTTTTTTTTAGGGGACCTGTTTTGTTTTTTCTACAACAGCATTAATGTCAATTTCCTTTTTTTGACCCTATGTTATTTAAGAAAATAAGATATTGTTATATCCAGAAAGTTTCTAAAAGCCTTTAGTCTGTCTTTATTTTCTTCTGCAAAAGTTTATTTTGGGATGTCTTAAGAAAACTGAAGGTGGCCATACTTAACATTACTTACAAATTACTTATATGTACTTAAATTAATGCTAGAGTGTTTTTCCTGAATAGCAGGCACCTAAAAATTCAAGAAATCTTATCTTTGATAAAGCAATCCAATAAAAGTTATCAGGATCTCTCAAAATATAATTAACTGTTAGTCTTCTACTTTCCTGTTTTTACAGAGGTTAGGAGAAAGAAAAAAAATAATAAAATAAAAAATAAGGCAGCAAAAGGGGTGGAGAAAATGTCAAGTACTTCTTAAGAAAAGAGTGATTGCAGTGGCTCATTTAGTAATGATGTTCTTTATATAAAGAAGGTGAGTACAGTTTTTATGTGGAAAATGTTAGTTAGCACACAAGCAAAGTCTTCATAATCCCAAAGAAATCAGTATAAGTAGATATCTAATAAGAGAGTGGTATCAATACAAACTTTTGCAATCATAATTCAGTAGCAGGGTAGATGATTAACCATGAAACATGATCTCAAAATCAGTGAGCCTTATTACTGACGGATTGATTTTAATGGCATGTCAACACATCTAAGGTTATATTATGTCTTGGGGGTTAGGGAATCATGTTCATTGTACATTCATATTTACATTCAGTTGTTTAAAGTATTTTTTGTGCACAGACCTATTAAATATGAATAATTTTTAAACAGATCTATTTGACCCAAAATGGGAACCTAACAGATATTACCATTCTGGGTCAAAGTGGACCAGTGGCAATGAACAGGTGACTCAACACTTTCTAGATCTCCATAACTGGAGTCTCACCATTAGATGCAGTTTAGTGTATTTCCAGGATACACCATTTTTTTTCAGAGTTGGGGGGGGGGCTCTAACCTCTCTATATGTGATAGAATCAGTATATTATAAACCCCACCAACAAAGAAGGAACCCTATTATTGTACCTTTTCAAAGAAAAATCAAAATAAGAATAAAAGTTTATGTATTATGAATACAGAAGTGCACATGGCATAACAGTAATATATTAAGTGGACTCAGCAACCCAAGTTTAAATCCTGAACAAGGCTGTTTGCATTTCACATAGCACTAACATTTTGGGGAAATGTATGAATCCAGCTATTCTCCCTTCAGTTATGGATAAATAATAGGGCAGACTGAGCTTTTAAACCTTGGTATGAGAAGAAGGAAAACTGAATTCAAACCAGACCTGGAGAGGGATGGATTCTGTTTGGCTATTCCTGCCCAAGACACATCCTATATAAGTAACACCCCAACAACCAAGCCAGGTTATGAATCAGTCTTCATTATTATGAATCTATGAATTTTAGTATCTACATCATATCCTATAAATGATTCCTTTTTGCAACAAGACAGGGGAAAAACAAATAGATATTTTTTTTAATGTTTTTATTTTTTTAGAGTATTCCCAAAGTTTAATGATAACCTCAAATAAGCCTGTAAGATTTGAAGAACATGAATGATGTAAAAATTTACATCTCACAAGATATTCCAACTCTGAAAAGTAATTTGTTGTAATTAAAGAATATTGATAAATTTACTGAAGCATATTATAGAAATATATTTCTGTAACATGAAAAAAATATACAAAATACTACATTTGAATAATTACAACAAAAAGAATTAAAAAAAAAAAATCATTACATCTGAAAATTTTTAATTCAATTAAAAACAAATAAAGCTCAGTTTTAAAAAAGTTATTTAAATAAATCTTAACTTGCACTTGTAACTGTAAAAGATTTTTTTCAAGTTATTACCGATTTAAATACCTTCATTTTACAAAATTATCTCCTCACAGAGAACTTATTTTATTATAAGAAAAATGCTTTAACAAAAATGAATTTTTATTTTAAAATAAGGAAATCATTTTTGTGGAAAAATATTCTAAAAATAAAAGGAAATAGTCTAAAGCATCAAAAATAAATAAATAAATACAAACATTATAAATACAAACATCACTGACGACACATACTAGCGCTGAATTAAGCGCGTATATTCAAAGTATATACTTGATATTTTGACACACAAAAGAAAGATCTTGAATATAAATAAGATTTATAAAAAAGAACTTTATATTGGATATGATACAAATATGAATGGACATTCAATGATGTTACATTTATTACATGAATTTTGTTATACTTTAAAATGTCTATTCAGCAACTTATGAGAAAAGTTTATAAAAATGAAAATCCTGAGTCATAATTTTCAAAAGAAACAGTAATTATAGTTTTAAAATATTATGAACAACTTTTAGGGATTAAAGTATACATAATGGTTAAAATGAATATAATGTTTTATGATAAAAATTAAAGTGGCTACTCTCCCTCACTCATGTAAGAGAAAGAGAAGTATGTATATTACTCATGCACACTCATGTATGATAAATTTAAATATAAAAAGATCTAATTCTGATAAATCCATAAAAATTAAAGAGTAACAAAAGAATTGTTGAAAAGTCTACAGGACACAGATACTAAGGTTCATTTTTTTTTTACATAGCAATCAAGATAAATTTCTGGTTAAGCGTGGCGATGTAAGTGATGAGAAAGAAGATTGATTCCACCAGGATATCAAAACAATGGAAGAGTGCTATTAGGGACAGTGGGACAAATGAATAATAGCTAACTACAGCCAGAATATCAAAAGGGACTTAAATAACACTGAATGTGATAGACAATCAAGAAAGAGAAAATTTTCTACCATACTTCTTATGTTCACAAAGGTTTTATTTTTGCTGTTGGTTTATTAAATGATTTGATGAAAATTGTTATTGCAAAAATAGCATTTCTCAATAAGTCGACCAGTATTTATTGCTTTAAATATAAATTGTGATGTTTCTAAGATTTCACTTTGAGAAATATTGCTATCAGTCAATATATATATACAGAAAACAAATGAATAAAATGCTTTTTTCCCCCAAAATGAGGCATTTCTGTAAAGCAAAATGGTAGCTAACCAAGAAAAAATAAGGTCATTATCAGATTCAGCACCTTCAAATTAACTGAAAAAGATGTGTGGCAACTCAACACCATTTCAAATTTTTTTTGTTGACCATTGTAATTCATAAAAGTAAAATATAAATATTGCATACCTTAACTCTAATATTGGCAAAGAAATGCATTCTTTTATATATTCAAGCATTTGAAAATCTACAATGAAAACATTTGCTAGTTCAATAAGAAATTTATCAAGTTAAAAATTCTGACAATGGTTTTCTATAATTCTTCTATTATTAGAAAACTAATGATAAATTTAATTATGTTAATATATTATAATACTTTATAAAAATTACAAAAATATATCATAAAGCTAAGATAGGACTTGTTGATCAGATTTAATCCCAAGAAATTGCTACAATGACTGTTATTTTTTTTTAAATCTCCCTAACTTAAAGCACATGTTTATAAGCTAATAATATACAACAGAAGAAAATAGTGTACAAAAAGTTGGATAGGAATGAAAAAAATTATTAAATGTTTTGATTTCATTTGATAAAAAAATATCTGAATAAAAACTATCATTATCACAACCAGTGATGATGTCATTTACTCAAGCCAGCTTATTTCAGCACAAGCCCATAAGTATGGAGCACCCTGTGAGGATCAAACTCACTACCCAATAGTAATTAGTCTGTAAGATTAGCTTGGTAACCATTACACCACAAGAAGGCGCTCAACAACTGATGAGGATATTTTTCTTCCTATTTCTAGGATACAACTAATTTTTTTTTTCTATAGAAAACTGTCCACTTAATCTATTGAAGCAATTAAAAAGAATTAAAAGAAATAAAGAAAAAAAATTCAAGTAAATACCTAAAAGTAAAGCATTCAGAAAAACAATCCCCAACTCAGATGAGACCCACCTTGTCAGATGTAAATAAATTAAACTAAGTATATGGTTTAGAGAAATATATTGTATAAAAAAGAACATTTACTTAATTTAGATATCAAAATTTAAGCATCACTTTCTTAAAAAGAAAATAGAATAAAATTCCATCTGTCTATTTTAGGATTTTTGTTTGTTGATTTTGTATCCGTGATTCATTTTCTTAATCATTTAATTTGTAAAGGCATGCTGGAAGTCAATATCCACTAGGCTCAGTGTATATTTTGAAAAATATCCAAATAATTTTTCCCCCTTAAATTTCAACTATGGACAATAAACTCAAAAAATTTTTTTTAATGTTTTTTGACTTTTTTTTTTGTACCCCTTCCAAACAATTTCCTTTTTTTTTCTTAAGTGTCCATGTTGTGATGAACTTATTCTTTCTTTCACTTGACAGAATATGCCAGACGACAAAGCCACTATTGTTTGACCTGACAATTATTCAGTAAAATGATCCCTGCAAAGATGAGGGAAGGGGGAAAAGAAATTTTTCACACAACTATTTCTCTAACAACCCTGCATCCTCAACTTCCCCACCCCTACAACATTGTCTCAAGGTGCAAAAGTAAATTAAAAAAAAATAATTAAAAAAAAAAAAATCTATGAGAAAAAGAAAGGTGCCCCATTATATATGACAATATCTAGAGTATCTAATTTCACCTTGAAGTTTAAAGGCAATTTATTCACACAAAGGTATATGATGAGATCACGATAGGAGGGAGGAGACAGTGAAGTGACGGAGGCTGGGGTGTTGCCTATATTTAAACCCCCTACATGCAGCAGGACAGGCCAGTGAATCACAGATTTGGAGAGAGCCAACAGGAGGCTAGCAGCAGCCACCCAAAGGCATTGGTGTAGTACTATCTCTAACCATGGATGCCTCTATTATCTCAGGGCTGATTCTGCTACTGTTTGTAACAGCTGGGACAGGGCGGCCAAATATGGGTCCTCGATCAGCAGAGGAGGAAACTAATATTGATGCAATGATCAGATTCTTGGTCAAGAAACTTAACTCAAACGAACGACAGCTTCAGATGATGAATCGAAAATTTGACAAAATGTCTGGAAATGTGAAAGTACACAGTTTACTACTGCAACACCTAAAAAGTGAGTTGCGAGGCTACAAAGGCAGAAAACCAATGATTACAGGAAATTTCACTGATCCCCATTACTATATGGATAAAAATAGCAAGCAGAAATACATTCACAGAGCAAAGAGGGAATCATACAGTTTTCTTAGTCCAGAAATTCTTGAATCTTTAACCCAAAATGATGAATCACATAAAAATGAAACCCTCATGTTAATTGCTAGTGAATCTCCACCAAAAGATGACCGGCAGAATGAGGATGAACACCAAAATGTTGAAGAGCCTCAAACTACAACAGATGGATCTTCGGAAAGTACACAAAATATTGTATTCAGCACAACAACTCCACCAGTCAGTACATTGCCGGAGTTGAAACCTGAACCAATTCACCTTAACGGAAATAGTTTAGACATGCAAAGACAAGAAATTTACTACCCAGATTATTTGGGGCCTATGATAGCAGTCAAAACAACCCACCCACCACCTATAATGCCTTATGATCAAGAAGAGGACTATGAAGAAAGTGGTCATCAGGCTGGCCATTCTTGGGGTATGGGTCACAGCATCAATTCCGACCACCATACTGAACATGATGAGCAAGATTATGGTGGAATGGAAGAAAACCACAGGAGCATGTTTTTCCGACAGCATCCTCGGATGTTCGGCAAACCACAGAGAAGTAGGAGTTCTTTTAACATTCCTATAATGAAAGGGGATAATGATTACGATATGCAAGATGACATGGGCAGATTTAAAAATGGAGATGAAAATTCTGATGGTGGATTGTCAAGAAAACGTAGATTCCAACCAATGGCTATTCGTGCACATGATCCAAATATAGAATACACACCAGAAATTAATTTTCCAATGGAGCCAACAAAAGCAAAAGATACAGAAGATGACCAACTTGCAGACAGTGCAAAAGCTGGTAATGCAGGAATAGTATGGATATCAAAGGATGGCAGGAAGGAAAGTGAAACAGGATTAGAAGGAAAAACCGAGATTCATGGTATAGATGATCAAGGCACACTTGGTGGTTATCTAGATACCGAAGATCATGGGACAGGCCGTAATTATCAAGGAACAGATGATCTAGGGACAGGACGTAGTTATCCAGGTATGGACGAACATGGTCCCAGTCATGGTTACCAAGATACAGATGACCACAAAACAGGCCATGGCTATCAAGGCAGAGATGACCATGGAACAGGGCATGATTATCTAGGTCCAACCGACCATGGTTCAGACCGTGGCTATCAAAATACAGATGACTACCGGACAGGTCACGGTTACCAAGTGCCAGATGACCACAGAACTGGCCATGGATATCAATTTCCAGAGGATCATGGCCGCGGCTTCCCAGGATTAGATGAACATAAGGGTGGCCATATTTTTCAAGATGAACACGGTGTACATCATCTGTACCATGGAATAGATGAGCATGGAATTCCACGCCTCTATCCAACCGGAGATGGAATTCCTTATGGCAGTCAAACTGGTGACGAATATGGAACTCATTTATTACCTCTTGAAACAGGCAATGGCCAAGGACATATTGGAGGGCCAACCGATCCTGGTTTATCATATCCAGATTCTGAGCTTTTACCTATTCCCTATGACCCAGATGCTTTTCCCAACTATCCAATGAATGGAGATTTACACCACTTAGGTGGAAGTCCAGATGACGAAGAGAAAAGAGAAAGGGCTCCAGAAGGGTCAGATGAAAGTAGTGATGAGGACACACATCATCGTAGTAGTTCAGAATCTAACAGCTTAAGTAGGATCAGCCATATGGAAAGATCAAGAATAGGAGACATAAGGATGGGCCCTAGTTTTAATATGGATCTATTTGGAAGACGACCACCTAGTACCAATAGTCATAAAAAAAATGATAACAGTGCTCAGACTGACTCTGGAGAGTCTTCAGAAAATAAAAACAACAACCATGCTGGAAGCTCAAAGACTGATTATCAAAGTCAAGCTGACAACCATCTTTTAATGTTTAACCAGGCCAATCCAGACGGTACAACTCTGCTGGAGCGGATACAGGCAGCAACAAGTCCACGACGATCAGTCCATCTACGGCCTCAATATGACATAAGTCAAAGAAGGGACAGATACGGTGCTGGTACAGGTTTTAATACTCACAGAGATTTCAACATAGACAGAGACAGGTACAATTCAAATAGAAGAGATGAGGATTCTGAGTTTGAGAGAAGAGTATACAATATGAACCTGGGGAGATCAACATTTGTATCAGCAGCCAACCCCTTTGGTCATGATACAAATCCAAATAGTTTTAACTATAACCCAAACTTTGGCCAAAATGATTACAACTATGGCCGAAATGACTATGACTTGAATTATGGCAGAAGTGATTACGATTTAAACTATGGCCATAATGATTATGATTTAAACTATGGCATGTCTGACTACGGACGATCGGGCTATGATTCTGGAAGAGACAGATTTAACCCTAAACATATTGATTATGATAACAGAGATGGTTACAGTCTGAATCCGAGTAGAAGAGGCTATAACCCTAGTTTTAGTAGACATAACAACCATCAAAGAGGGTACAATATACCAACAAGCATGTATGACACAGGCACAGGATTTAACCACTTTCAAGAAAATAGATACAACAGATTTGACCACAATCACAGAAGTAATGGAAAAAAGACAGGCCGTGGTAATTCTGATGAACTAGAAGATGCGTTCGGTACAGATGGATATTATCCCTATGACAGTGGTGAGGTTACAGATGAAAAAAGAAATACTACACATCAAGACAGTTCTGAGAGAAAGAATGCTCCTTTCTTCCGTTATTAACAGATTTTTGACAATTTTTTAGAACTTTTTAAATGCCAAACTTACATATCTAATAACAAATCTTCACACATCAAAAAGGTATGTTCAAGAGACTGAAAACTTTTTAAGAAGGTTTAATTTCTTTCATTATCAAATGTAATATGTTTGAGTTTTTATTATCAGTTTGGTCAATAACAATGACTATGATATAAACTGTTGTTTTCAAATGGAATTTCTTTAAAGGAAACAAAAAAAAAAAAAAAAAAAAATTAAAATCAGTTAATCTAAAAGACTGAATACAAACATTCATCAATGTGACATTAGTTGAAGCAGTAAATTTTATTCTTCTGCTCTGTGTCTGTTAATATTTGATTTTGGAAAATATTAAATTTAACACATACACCTTCATGTATTATGAATGATATGATTTTAATATAAATACATTTAAGAAATTATTTTCTCTATTACATCACAAGGTTTCTTGCAAGTATAAAAAATGTAGCACATCACAATTGAATAGATGTTATTAGACATATCAGAAAAAGGCAGTAAGCAATTTTTATGGTGACACAACTGATAATTTCCAGTTTTTAAGATGATGCTCCAAATGACAGAAAAAAATCAACTTGAAGAGAAAAAAAATTCCATAATTTAATGAAAAGGTTAATTGGATACTTCATTCAAATAGGTTGACTGGTGCAATGAATATAATTATATTTATTTAAAAAAAAAAAAAAAAAAAAAGAGAGAGAGAGTGATTTAGTGCAATTTGCTCTCAGAAAAATGTCAAATATTACAAATTCACAGATTTTAAAATATATACAATTCAAACAAATATTATCCACACTCTAAATAAAAATAAATATTTTCAATCATAATTGAAAAACAAGATGGAAAACTTATAAAAATCAAATCCAATGTACATTTTTATATATATATATATATATATATATATATATATATATATATATATATATATATAAAAGAAAATATCAAAATAATGATAGATGCTCAAATTTTAAGCATCATTGTATTTACAGATATTGTAACAAGAGAAATTTCATCTTTAAATATCTGTTCAACATATAAGTACCCATCATTCTATATAGTGTGGGAACCTTCATTTGCAAGCAAACTTTGCTGCTGCTAACTACAGCAATTTTCTTTCAATACACACAAATCTAGAAAACAAACAAGGATACAGAGAGACTTGACTTTCCACACATGTCACTTGATGAAAAATAAAAATATATAACCAGGAAATTAAACTGTAATTCTCATTGCCTTCTATCTTCATGAAAAAAACCTGGATAGACTGTGTTTAATGATCTTTTTTTTATTCTAAAATTGTATGGTTTTTCCTAATGTCATATATTAAAGAATTTTTGTTGTTACAATCTCATATAGAACTCATTTCCTCTTTTATCTATTGACAATCTATATAATCTATTAATTCAGAGTTCGGATTTTAGCATAATTTAATTCTTGTTATAATAGTAATCGAAAAATAACTTAATAACTCTTGTATAACCTGGTAAATTTGACTAATACCAAACTATTAATAATTTTTGAAGATGTAATCAATCCTTGTTTAGTTTCTCTATTTATACTGAAAAATCATGTATGTTGCAATGTTTTTGGGGTTGTATTTTTTTTTTCCAAACTAAAAAAACATCCTGAATTTACTTTCCTTTTACATCTTCTGGAATATCATTGGTTTGGTTTCTTTGTTTAATGGCATATCAACCTTCATGTGTTATTTAATGCCAAAGCCATCCTTTTAGAACAGCAGTGATACTATTTAACTCATAGCTGGGAGAATAAGAGGGTTCTTATCTTTCCCAAAGGTATTAGTCCAAAAGTGAATGTAATAGCACAACTGGAGTTTGAACTCTCTTACTTTGAGGCCACAGCCTGTTAGCCATTATACCACAGGGAATCTGGATAATCTGCATTAAGTTTCATTCCCTAATTTTTGTTTCAATATTTAGTGATTTATAATATAGTTGATAAAATATTCAAGTTACAAAACACAAAATTCTATTTTTCTTATGTGATTAACTTCATTGTTTAAAAAAAAAAAATTACTTTGATTTTAGTCAAAGAAAAACAAAGATATAACCTACATTTTGTTTTTACCTAGTATATACTTAGGTCCTTAATTTTTCTATTTTATGCAAATTATAATCATAAATTCATATATATTAAAAAAAATTATTGCTTTTTTGGTCCAATACTGTATTATTTCATCAAAAGACAAAAGTCTTTAAAAAGTATTTTTTCTATATCTAAAATTTAAAACATTTACTGAAAAAAATGTTATGAAAATAAATACTACCGTGTTCAAGAATTAAACAAAGTTAAATATATTCAGATTAAACTGTCATACAATACCAAGAATTTTTTTTTCTTTTGCACCAAGTAATCATATATTTACCAATCAAAATAGTCTTTCTTTACTACACAAACCTGCACACAGATGTATATATTTTTTGCTTATATTCCTATAAAGGGAATGGAATCTAAATGGTAAGTACAAATATATCTTACAGCAGATATCTATCAATCTTTTTAGAGGAATGATAATATTCTTTAAGTAGTAGACGATTAATAAAAAGTGATGAGATTGTATTAATAATCATTTTGAAGTATAGAATTACTTTTTTGCATATTTTAAAATATATAATCAGATATAAAATTTCCTTCACAAAGTTTTAATGAATGAATCATAAATATATGATATAAACAATAAATCCAAAATAAGAATAAATATCAATCAGTAATATTACCAATGATAAAAATACATAAATACCCTTTATGTAAAACAATAAATAGTGTATATATATATATATATATATATATATATATATATATATATATATATATATATATACATACATACACACACACACACACACACACACACACACACACACACACACACACACTACTAGATTAGTAAATTTAGCTAGAGTCAAGATAGGATAGAGAATCATTTATTTTTTGAGTCAAACTCTCTGAAGTGATCCCAAGAAAAGATATAAAATAGTTGAAATCAAAATAGTTTCAATTGTTGATATCACCTTCCAAAGAGCTAATTAAAAAATAGAAATAGAAAAAGAAATTTAAAAAAAAAAAAAAACAGAAAATAATTGGGCTAAGTTTACTGTATAGACTTACTTTTGTTTTCTGTCTGGTGTTATTTCTTCAATGTCAATTTCTGCTTCAATATCTAAATTCATCTTCTCAGCTTCCATTTCAATGTCACAGACATCTTCTTTAGAAACATCATTCTGATGAGCAATATTTGATAAAAGTTCTTCCTCCTCTTCCATTTCTTGTTTCAAATAGGCAACGTTCTCTTTATGTTTCTTGGATCGCTCATGATTAGCAAACCTAAAAATTAGAACAAACAAAATGATAATAAATCTTAAGTCAATTTAATAGCAAATACACAACTAAGTTACAGCAGCTAAAATATTCATTCAGAAATAAAATGATTTAGAAGTAAATGAATAAGAAACAGGGATTCTATAAATTCCATAAGTATGCAGTCTACTTATCAAAACAAAAGAAAAAATTGTATATCCAAATATATATTGAATCACAAATAATCACATACAGATAAATTTAGCTGTTCTTAATATTTATCAGTCATCATTATTGGTAATAAATTTTATTGTATATATATTAATATATACACACATTATATATATCATTACTATAAAATCAGGATTAATATATAGCTAAGAAGAGGTAAACAAGAAAATGCGATATGAAAAAATTAAATATACTCAGTTTAAGTGCACTAAGAACATTGTTACAGTTAAAATTCTTTTTTTTTTAATTATATGTCCACTGCCTATCAATTTTATTTATTATAAATAATGATTTCAAATTATGTAAAAAACAGGAAATGTGGTAAAGTTAGGAGACCTGTAACTTTACTCATTAGAAACAAGAATGATATTGTAATGATGTACATGCAATTATATTTATGTTTGATTTCAGCTAATTGAACTATTTGATCTATCCTAAGTGTTACAGGTAGGTTTACTAGGCTCATATTGAACATACCAAATGGATATTAAAAATTCTTTTAATCAAGATTGTAACAAAATGATATTTTGAGAAACACAAAAGAATATAAGGAAATCCAGTAGATTTTTTAGAAATCCACTTACGCCTTGTCACTCTTAAAAGCTTTATTACAGGCTACACAAAATAAGTCAGATATATCTTCCTCATCTTCTTCCTGTCCCAAGGAATCTAGAAAAGAAAAAAAAAACTCAAATTAAAATGCTTGTATATAATGGTATACTTTACTTCTATAACCAAATATATTTGTTATATATGAATTTTTAGAATTCTTGTTTGTTACAATTGTATTTTGAATATTCTAAGGCAATTACAATAATCAAAATTAAAAGTGGTGAAATAAAATTATTCATTATAAACAAATATAAATTAATCTTTTTTCATATATAGGTATAATCAAAATTTCTTCTATAAAAATCAAAACATTTGAATTTAGAAATTTGATAATAGCATTGACATATTTTAAACCACTTTAACATGAACCCTACAACTACTACTGAAAAGACTTGTTAAATTTTACAATTCACTTTAAAGAAAAAATATTTCATTATTAATCAAATTTCTTTTATAATGACATAATCTTGATCATAAATTGCTATTTTTCTTTAAACTTCTGTACAATATATATTTTGCAAAGCAACAATACAATTTTCTTCACAAACCTTAATCAATTTTTAATATCAGTACCCATGAAAATCCCATAAGATACATACGTAATAATTGCATTAATTTAAACTATAACATTCTGAGATAAATAATTAGCAATTTTTATTATTTAAATTTAGTGAATTAATAATAACATATATAAAATGAAATAAAAACTTATAAAAATTTTTTTAAATAACTAAATAAAACTTAAAGAAAAAAATAAAGATTCACCTTTGTAGGTCAAAAGATTTACCTTAATTTTAGATAGATTTACTTAAAATTGTCACAGCCAAGAATAACTATAAAAAACTATCAACAAAACAATCACTTATCAAAAAAAACAAAAAACAGGTTATTAAAAAATAAGACTGAAAATGAATAATAGTTATTTGTTTTGAATCTTTTTTCTTCTATAACTTTTCTTTAGGTGATTTTTAAAGCAAATTTACAAATTAGGTAACCTCCTAAGGAAAAAAATTACTACCATTGTAAAGTTATATAGCAGCTTACTCAGAGACATGTTTGAGGTGGTAATAAGCAGTTGTTTTAGTGATACAGTTTTAAAAAAGCAGAGACAGACACAGCAGCTTTATATTTATAGACGAGCTAAGTTCTACTTCAATGTGTGTGAATTTGAATACAAGTAAATATATGATATTCTTTTACTGCCTTGTATCACATACAAAATGACTTTATAATAAGTATTTATATCTTTTAGAATATATTAAAAAGTTGCGTCAATTTCTTTAGAAAAAAATAATTAACAAAAAATAAGATCAATTGTCAGTTAAATAAAACAAAGTTTAAAAATAAACTGTTTTCGATGATAGTTTTATATGTGGATTAAAAAAAAAAATAATTGAAATAACCCCTCTCCAAAAATTAAATAAATAAAAGATAAATGAATGCAGTCATTTTAATTCAGATTTATAAAAAGGTTTATATGATTCTCAAAACTTGCTGAACAATCTTCAAGAAAAAAAAAAATTTAACAATCTCACAAACATAAAATACTGCGTATATATATATATATATATTAAAAAAAGAAAAAAGTACCTTCTGAACTGTCATCTCCAAATTCTTTCTGATGTAAAGATTCAAGTTGCTTAAGTTCATTCTCTACCTGAGATGAAGATGACCATTCAGTTTCTTTATAATTCTCCATTAATCTAAAATACATAGAAATAATAAAAAACATTGATAAGAATAAAAGACTAATTATATTTGTTATATAGTATGAATTTTTATAATTCTTATTAGTTACAATTGTATTTTGGATATTCTATAGCCAATTATATTTGACATGCTGTATACCTAATGAAAACATTAAGTAATGTTTAACTTTATCAGTGAGATTTTACTTTACCATTTTTTAAAACTAAGAGCTGATTCTCACCTCAACTGGAATTGGAGATAGAATGATATTGGTGGACAGAAAAGGTGATTCAGAAAACATAACACTGTCAAAGTTCACCAGAGACTTCAACTTGCAAGTAATTAAAATATTAATAAGAAATAAATAAAATTTATAAAGTACCTTTTTACTTGAACACAGGTATTTTGAAAAGTATGTATTAATGTTTATTTTTTTTAAATGCATTAAACTTGATATAAATATCAATATCTTCTCAGATTTAATCTTCTATATCCATATAAATGCTTTTTAATACTTATACACAACAATTATTAAATTCAAATTTTGATAAAGATATTTATCTTAATATGAATTGTCAATCAGATGATTTATTAAAAAAAAAATCATTTAATTGGCTGGACTAGCTTACTTTTTTATCTCATGGAAGCAAACATTAAGAAAGAACAAGAAACTGTTTACCTGCTAACAAAGCAAAAAAAAAAAATAAAATAAAATTAAAAAAAAAAAAATGAACATAACCAAAAATAGATATTCGTGTGTGTGTATTTTTCTTTTTCTATGGTCATTCAAAAAAATGATTGATTGATTGAAATTGTATGTCAACCAAACTAGGGTTATTTTATGCCAAGAGGTTAGGGAATCACATTCATCGTATGTTCTTATTTAAAGAATTTGTGGAGTTTTTTTTTTTACAGGCCAATGCAAATAATTTTCAAACAGATCTATTTGACTCATAGATGAGTGCCTAACAGGTACAACTACTGTGGGTCAAATTGAACTTGCGAGTAACAGCAATGAAGGAGCACTTCTGATGCCCCAGATCTCCAGAACTGAAGCCTCACCATCATTTAAGTGTCAAAGCCAAAACATCCATTTTTATTTTCTTTTTTTTTTTTTTGAGGTAGAGGTTCTTAGGAGACCTAGTCAGTATATTCTAAACTGCTGTCCAATCAGAAAAGGTCAGGTTTTAATGAGAATGATCTTCCCAATACAAGATCACTTATTCAATAAATGACATTACAGAAAACAGGTGTAATAAGGGAAATATTTCAACGCAGAATTCTATAATTAATTGCTGCTGTTATTATTAGGTAATCAAATATGCAGTGCAGATTGTAATTGGAAGAAGAAGACATCAGAAACATCAAGGATAAAAGAACCCTGCTTTATCCTGACACCTTTAAAAAGTAGTTTAAAAAGGTAAAACGCTATCACATGATTCGCTTTTAAAGTATAGGTTGTGAGTTTAAGTTATATCTAATGCTACTTTTTTAGTTCTCAATTCATGCATTTGAATTTAATGGTCAAAGAAGATATCAGCAAAAACACAGATACTAAAAAGCATCTAATGAAAAAGTTTTTATATGAATGTATAGAGTCATAAAAATATATCAGTTTGGAATCTAAAAAATATTCATAATTTTACTTTAATAACTGCAGTTGCAGGTCTCACATGAATAAAGATATATATAAAATAACTTTTAAGATAATAAAAAGAGAGTTCACTAAACTATAATCAATAAGTTTCTGCAATACTAGATAATATTTTTAATAAAAATCTGGAAAAGTAATTTATTAAAACTCAATATTTTTAGAGGATATTTTAACAATATACTTTACTCCACAAAAGGATATAAAAATGCTTTATAGTCAAAACTTAAATTATAGAATACATAAAAAAAACTATTTTAAGATAAAACTATATTAAAATAATTTAGACTTATCATAGTGAATAAAAATTATAATATCATTTGGGCCATTTTAGAGTTCAACCTTCAGCTTAGGTCATCTGATCCATGTCTAAATATAAAAATTTATGATATTTCATTTGGTAGAGAAGAACCAGAAAACTTACTTTAACCGTTCTCGTATCTGTTTCTTTCTTTTTTCTTCATTCTTCAGAGCAATTTCAGCAGCTTTCTTTTCTAATTCTTCCTAAACAAAAGTAGAATTAAGAAACTTGTCAATACAGTACAAGAATTTGCATATGTATGATATAGTAATAAAACTATTCAATTACTTTTTAGAAATTTTACAAGTCAAAAAACTAAGGCATTTCCTATGTATATTTAAAATATATAAGAAAAGTTAACAACATTCTAAACAAGTTTACTACCATTCTTAGGAAAACATTTTTATGTTGGTAATATTAACTATTCCTAAAAGGTTTTACACACAAATTTTATGGTCTACTTGATATTCATACAGTTTCTTATGGAAAGAAAAGTTAAAAATTGTATAATCTGACATTTTAAACTGTTATACCAAAAATAAATATTATTTCACATAACTTTCATTTTCACTCTTTATGTGTTAAACTATACAGGGATATTAACAAATATATTTTTCTAGAATTTTGCAGTGTCTAAATCAACAGTGATGTACTCCTATGGACCCCCACATATGGCCAAGCAAAAGCAGGATGACCAGCTCAAACTTACATACAGCAGCTATGTGAGGATACAGGATGTAGCCCTGAAGACCTGCCAAAAGCGATGAATGATAGGGAGAAGTGGCGAGAGAGAGGGTCAGGGATATCCATGCTAGCGGCACGACATGATGATGATGTTGATGATGAAATCAACAGAAAATAATTCTTATTCAAAACATTATTTATAGTATCAAGCTTATATTTTGACACTGCATATTTATCCAATTGAATTTTGAATTGATAGAATATTTAACTAACCTAGTTATAATTTAATTTTACTCATTTTCTGGAAAATAATTATTAGTATAACTTAAAGTATTTACTAAATAAAATGCAAGTTTATATTCTGAAAGTGAAAAAAAAAATACAACACTCCATGCAGATCAACATTACTTAGATTTTTTATGAATACATCCATTCTTTTTTAATTAGATATAACTTTTTAAATATAAATAAAGTTGGTAACTATAGACGAGGGCAACCCAAAGGCTCCCTTTTCAATAGCTACTATACCGAGGTGCAGGGGAGGGTGCTACTCCATTCCCTGCATTGCTCCACTTTACCCTTGATCCTTACCTCATAATGCTGAGTGTTAAGCAAGGTGGCATCAAGTACCATTTTTTGAGTCTTTGGTATGACTTGACCTGGGATTGAACACTGATCTCCTGGACCATTGGTGAACACTGTACTCATTAGGCCAATGGCCTGGTTAGCAAATATCAACCAAAAAGAGTAGTAGTTACATGAAGTTGAGATAGGGTTAGGCTTCAAATATATATATAATATTATATTTAATATTAAAAGTGTTTTTAATCAGTAAAATCTTTATAGTGCTCTATGCGCACAAATGCAGAGCAATATCATAATCTATTTATAATATTGTTGGTTGTTAGTGGCATTTTATGCTATATCAACCCTTCTGGATTATTCAATGACAAATCCTGTCATTATATAATTTGTATGTAAATAGTTTGTAGGTAACTATTTCTAAACAAGTTGTTAGAGCTCATCTATTTGCACAAAGTTAAATGATTTTAAGTATTGCTAATACTAACCATAGTAGTCGAAGGCGACCTGAAAGCTCCCTTTCTTAATAGCTACTACACCAAAGTGTAAGGGAGGGTGCTACTCCATTCCCTGGTTTGCTCCACTTTACCCTTGATCCGTACCTTATAATGCTGAGTGTTAAGCAAGGCAGCATCAAGTACCATTTTTTGAGTCTTTAGTATGACTCGACCTGAGATTGAACCCCAGTCTTCTGAACCCTTGTCGAACACT
Organism: Sepioteuthis lessoniana; assembly: GCA_963585895.1. Lineage (NCBI taxonomy): Eukaryota > Metazoa > Mollusca > Cephalopoda > Myopsida > Loliginidae > Sepioteuthis > Sepioteuthis lessoniana. Next base: position 53,548 of record CAUZXS010005323.1, on the reverse strand, counting down.
CTACTCTTTAACACAGGTAAATGGTTTTAAGTATTACTATTTAATATGAGTAATTCTATTTATCAAATGTTCTTATCTAATACAAACAACTTACAGCTGTATGGTTACAAATATCTAATAATAATCCTTAGTAATTAGATGGAACTCTAACAGGTACTACCACTCTGGGTCAGAGTGGATATGAGAATAATGGTCATGAAGGAGTACTCCACATTCCCCAAACTCCAGGACCGGAGCCTCACTATCAGATGAAGTTTAGTGTCAAACTCAAGACACACAAAGTCTTGTTGTTCTCAACACAACTGACTCTCAGCCACTGCCTTCTAGCGCCTTAAGACAAAAAAAGGTTGGGTGTTTGACACAAAAGGAATTTGAAGAATATGGTCAGGATAATCACATAGGTGATAGGGCTTGACATAACCAGCCGACTGATTGAATCAGGTCTCTCTTACCACCTGTCTAGACCAGTAAGGGTCAAAGTGGAGTGTTGCAGGTCACATGACTCTTGCTGTCGGGTCACAGACTGCTCAGTCACCAAGATCCTATCCTCAAACATTTCAGGTTGGCATCCATAGCCAACAGGTAGCCTTGTTAAGGGACGGGGAGGGGGGGGTACCTCTCTGTAAAGATACAATCAGCATATTCTACAGCCCCAACTATCAGGGCGGTATATTTCAAGTATAAAATAATAATAATAATAAAATAGGATAAAAACTCAACTCAGATTTTTATATTGTTCATTCTCAAGTAAGCTAGTATTCAAACATATACATATAAATTTCTTTTATTAATGAAAACAAATAGAATAATACTTTACCTTATAAGCTTTTACTCTCTTGTCTCTCTTCTTCACAAAAGCCACCAGTTGCTAAAATTGAAAATAAGTCATTAATTATCATGAACTTCATTTCAGAGAATTCAATCACAAACTAAAACACTAATAACAAAATATATAAGCAAAATATGTCATTTGAATATTCCCTGAGTATAATAGGGCACAAAAAAAATAAATAAATAACTAAAATAAAATAAATAAAAAAACCTATCTTGCAACTGCAAAAATATAAGGATGTAGAATTATTTCATCAAAACCAGTTTTATATAAATCTATAATTAAATGTCAATAAAACAATAACTAGTCATTCTCATAAATGCATTGAAACATTTGATTGGTCAATCTTTAACTGTTTTTCCCCAGATTTAGCTAAGCAATTATTTCAAAAATCAACAATTTATGTGGAAAGTTTGTTGTTTAAGTTTCATATCATTTCAGTTATATGAGGGTGGATCAATAAGTCTGTGGTAGTTATTAGCTGAATATTGTCTGAAATTTTCACTGTATCAATTTCAATCTGAGTGATTAATATTCATCACTGGTTAAGTGTGCATGAACAAAGGAGATTTTGTGTAAACACTTTTTTCATTAATACACTTATTGACACACCTACATATCTTTTAGGCATTTTAAGATAATTATCAGTAACAATGTTAATATCAACATCCTTATTATTATTCAATCAATATATTATTAAAAATTTCATTGTGTGTGTGTGCGCATATATATATATATATATATATATAGCGGGGTGGAAGTAAATTTAGAATATTCTAGTATAATAATAATGACTATTATAAAACAAGGTTAATTTTAATTTTAAAAAAATAAAAAATAAACAAAATAAAATAAACACAAAACAGAAAATTTACTCAATATGGCTGTCATTTTTTTTCAATTATTGTATTAACATGTTTTGAAATAAATTCTTCAGACATTTTATTCCATTCCTCCTCAATAGTAATCTTAAGCAAACGAATATTTGGATGGGGGGTTGCATTTGTTTCATTTTCTAAAACGCCCCATATAGTGTAATCAAGAGGGTTACGGTCTGGGCTTGATGGAGGCCATAAAGAAACTCCAATTATTTCGGAAATTTTTTTTGGCTTGGTTTCAATGTGAAGTAAATAATAGATTCTTTGTGGTTTCTTTTCTTGCTCGCTTATATTCGGGTGAATTTTAATGAAAAAGTGTTTGAATAATAGAGCTATTCATGAAAATTTAGATTCATCACTTTTTTTTTCAAAAATTGGACTAATCAGACTAAAAAAAATGTTTTAAAAATTATTCCATATTTAGCATTTGCACCTTATATATATATATATATATATATATATATATATATATATCTATGACCCTAACTTAGCAAAAACAGCGCATCATATCAAGATTTTTATTAGCACAATACATTTAAAATGCTGTAACTTAAAAATTCAAGTAATTCCCAATATAATTTGCAACCAAATGATAATCTTGCAGTGTCTGCATTTGTGCTTAATGTCATTTTCTTTTAATTATCCAAATTGTGAATATAATGGAGATGATTATGAAATAAATAGAAACATCTTTATCAAGAGATCCTAATAACTTAAGAAATCATCTGACATAACTTCTTTGGAAGTTACACCACAGAAAAGGTGCACTTTAATTTTAATCAAAATATATAGCATACTTGATTAAAGTCTATTTTTGTCTGGCTTCAAATACTATTCCATAAACTATAATTTTAAGTCTGTTTGTCAAGATTCATAAATTATTAGAAGTTTCAATCAGAAAACTATCAGTTAATAATGGTTTAACTTTACTAAACATGGATCTGTACAAAAGTACAAAGATTTCTATACTTTTTATTGACAACTAAAAAAACAAATGAAAGGTGAATAAGTATACTCAGAAGGGCCAACTTCTAAAACTTTTGGACACCAAAAAAGGACACTAATACCAAAAAAGGTGACAATTTCAATACTTTTAAATGAAATACAAAATATTTTAAGAATTCAAAATACTAACATTCCCTCAACAAATATTTGTTTCTTGTAAATTGGATATGACATGATTAAAAAAAAAGATTAAAAAAAAAAATTTTTTAAAAAGAAAATATACAAAGTAATTTTTTAACCATGAAATTTTCCAGGCAGATCAATTTTTTTTACTGTAAATGCTCAGCAAGTAAAAATAAATTAAGCTTTTAAATCATTTTTTGATGTTCAAACAGAAAAATAGAAACTTATATTTCTGTCTATTTCTAGAAAGAGTCCAATCAATGAAGTTTACATGATATTACTACAAGGGAGGTAATTAAAAAAATAACAAAAACTGAATCACCCAAGGTAGATATTTACTCAGTTTAGGTAACCATCTGAATAAAACTCACTGCTCTAATGAATGGTTAACACTTACACTAGGGTAGACGCCCATAATAACCCAAAATAGATTTCACTTTTTTTTTTTTTTCTTCTTTCTAACAAATTAATCCTAAAAAGTATTGAAGTGTTCTCTTCTGTATCAGAGATATCATAAATTCAACAGAAATCGTAATCCATCATTTATAGTTATAAACCTATCATTCCTCTAGAATTAAGTCCTATGAATATATTGAATTACATAGGAAATTTTCACAGGACATTTTGAAATGACTTCTTAAAAATACTTACTCGGACTTCTTCGTTCCTCTCTTTTTTGGCAGCATCTCTAAATTTCTTATTCTCTGCTTCAATCATACGCCGAGTTCTACGATCAGGAGCTTCACGTATATCATATTTGTCCTTCCAAACATATGTTTTTGCAGTACAATAACTGGACCAATAGCCATAGAACTTGTTAACAACCTTTAAAAATTAAATTAAATTTTTAAAAAACTTTCAAAAAAATAAATAAATAAAAATAAAAAAATAAATTCAACACAGATGATAAACAAAGAGACATTTATAAATGCATTGTTTTGTTTAATCATACATTTGATTTTTTTAATGAGATAAAACATTGTCAACTATGATTAATCCTTAAAGAGTATTTATTTGTTCTCATATGGTATCCTACACATGGGCACACCAGTGTTGGCTGACCAGCAAAAACTTATATTTATCAGCTGTGTGGACATTGAATGCTATCTAGAGGACTTACTAAAAGCAATGGCTGATAGAGATAGATAGTAAGAGAGAGTCAAAAGAATGCATATTGTCACTACATCTTGATGATTTCTTTCATGTAAATTTTAGTTGATTTTCATTGCAACTATTTAACTGATGACCAAAGACTGATAGTCTGAATAGTTGCAATGAAAAGCAACTAAAATTTACATCAAATAAATATGCTTTAAGAATTAATAATGGTTAACTGTTTTATCTAATAAAAAAAATCATGATACTACTGCTACTACTACAACCACTGGTCTATGTAAAATAACAAATATTATAGTGCCCAACATTTGGAAAAAAATAAAGTTTAAACGGTTAGATTTGATCTTCGGCCAGCTATAAGAGTTAATTGTTCCAGCAAGTTCTTAATTGTACAAAGCAGCTTTGCCAATTATGCTACAATTAACATGTAGCAAACAGATTCCAAGTTTGAGTCTTGCCAGGAATTTATTCTTTATCTCTGATCCTTGCTGTTTGAAAACCACAAACTGATGGCCTAAATAAGTTTTAATGAAATTTAACTAACAATAAAAAGAAATATTAGTCACAAAATAATATTAGTACTTTTGCTAAGATATTTTTTTATATCTATATACATATAAAGATACTTTATATAGATTATGTATAGTTCACTGTATTTATAAGATACATAAACTAAATAATATCAAGATTAATCAAAAGAAAAATAACTAAAGAAAAGTAAATAGAATTTAATCTATAAAAATTACATCAAATTGAAACAGAAATTAATGAGGTAAAAATAAAAGCACAAATTATTTTACAGAACATCAAAATACCATATATTTTTAAAATAACCATAACCATTTAAGGCTATAGATCTAAATATTTACTGATTTCAGCCATTTTTTGTTTCATATAAAATCAAAGTAAAAGATGCATTTTTGATTTCATTAGTTATGAGGCATCCTCAATTACATAGAAACAATTTAGTAGAATAATACAATAGTTATTTACCTATATACGTCATGGGGAGGGACTGATGTTCATTATTTCATCATGACTGGTTTCGAGAACATAGGAATTCATTCATGTCTCATAACCATACAAGTAAAAACTATCCTAAGATTGGAATGCACAATTAAAATAAAACACCTTAGAATCAAACATTTTGACAATACTTAAAGACAATATCATTTTGCACTTAATGAATTAAGGAAGCTATCAAAGAAGGGTTCAGAGAAACAATAGACAATTCAAGTTTGACTCTAAAGATAATAGTTCTAATGTTATTTAAAAAAAAACTTTTTAGGAGTTCACCTAAACCAAGGATAAGCAAACTTATGTATAAAAATTATATTAAAATTTATAGTCAACAAATAAAACTGCATTTATTACATTTTTAGTTTATTTACAACACAACAAAGTTTAATTTTTTAGTAAGTAATTTAGTCCAAATTTAACAGACTACTTAACTGAAAAACTTTAACCTCTTAATGATATTTTTGAGATTGCTTTTTTTCAAGAAATCATGACAAAGTCATGGAAAGCTGCACTTAATGGTTTGGGTGGCTGCATTCAACCTTAAGGTCATATGTCTCCACTTCTCTGATCTAACTTCATGTAAAATAATTTTCAAATTAAGTTCAAGGTAAATGCAATTTTGTTAATTAACTTAGAAAAGGGCTTCTTGAATAAAATGGGTAATTTGAACTTCAAAGTCATGATTGAGAAGGAAGTTTAAACACTACATCATCTCACTGCTCCTGTGACTTGGATTGGTTAGAAAGAATGGCCTGGCTGAGCCCATCCCTTTCCAGGTCTACAAGTGGTTTGAATTCAGAGATTTCCTTCTCCTAGAATAGTTGCTATACTACTCTACTATTTACCCATAACTGGAGAGATAATAATCGGATTCAAAACCTTGGTAACTTAATGTTTGTTTTCTTGGGAGAAATGAGTTCTATACTTGTGATAACATTATACTTTCTTTTGCAAGCTGACAAGATGCTTAATGCCATTTCAACTCATATAAATAATCTAACAGGTTTATAAAGTTAAAAACTATTACTTACCTCTTGGTAGTTACTATCACTAGAACCAAATGAAGGGATTTCAAAATCATCATCAACATCATCCATAAACTTGTAATCTTCTTCAGCAATAGTTTCAAAAACTTTTCTATAGACAGAATAAAAACCCTGGAAAAATAAGTGAAAATAAATTACTTTGTACACCTCAATAGGAGATAATAGTATCATATAAATAATAAAGACTAATATTAACAAATAAAAATATCAAAAGAAATAATTAAGACTAATTCTAAGACTAATACATTCATAAAATAATGAATCTACATCAGAACGATCCAGTTTTTTTGTTTTTGTGTCTGTGTGTCTACATATACATAACTGCAACAGAGCAAAAATAGCCAATGGTAGCAAGTTTTGTTAGTATAATATTAAAATGCTATAGAGAATAAAGCAGATTCCAATCTACTAGGCAACTTTGTTAGAATAGTGAGAGGTTTTTATTTGAGCTCACCCCAATTATTATAACTTCTCAAAAATAACTATTGATTAACTAATTATAGAACACTTTGTATCCATTTGCATTATGATATGAATTTTATAAATAGGATGTGTTTCAATATTAATTTTAATGGCTACATTTGGTAGCCTTTAATCAAGTCTATATTTTTAAAAAATACTTTTTACAGTAATAAATTTTTTTTAAAATGTCCAGTGATATCCTACTGATAACAAAAGGCATATTTTAAAGATATCTATTTAGCTAAGCCTGGTACAAACCCAAACATTGAAATCAGGTTCATAAATTATTATTTCAATAAAAAAAATAATTAGATTTCCATGGGTATTGATAAGTAAGTAAAGTTGGTGACCTTAGTCAAGGGCAACCAGAAGGCTCCCTTTTTAATAGCTACTACATCTAGGTGTAAGGGAGGGCGCAACTCCTTTCCCTGGATGGCTCCACTTTACCCTTGATACATACCTTATATTGCTGAGTGTTAAGCAAGGAGGTATCAAGTACCATTTTTAAAGTCTTTGGTATAACTCGACCTGGGATTGGACCCAGGTCTCCTGGCGAACACTCTACTCACTAGGCCAATGAGTATTGATATCCACACTCTACCCACTAGGCCAATGGGTATTGATACTACGCTATTATCTGAAGCAGAAGTGCCAAAAACAACACTTTTATCCAGGGTAGGGCACAAAGACTATTTTCTCATCACAACAAAAATTCTGGACACACTAATTTTTAACATATTTTAATTTAAAAATTCCATTTTGCTCAAGCAAGCAAATAACCTTCTATAAAAATTGAACTTGACACTTTTGAATGGAGTGTTCTATAGGTCTGGCACAAGGTATATATATATATATATATATATATATATATATATATATATATATATATATATATATATATGGGCAACTATTTTTTATGCAAAGTCTTATTAAATGTGAGGGAGTACAAAAATCTTATTAATTTTTTTTTATTCAACTTTCCTAGTTTCCTTACAAGGAAATGTGTATAATGATACAAAATAAAAATGTTGAGTCACATGAAGGTTATAACAGCATATATCAAGACATCATATTTAAATATAGAGAGAGTTGTTCAGGAAATTAATCCTTAATGCTTTCACTATCATTAATAGAGAAACTTTTTTGGTACTTTTTTTTAAGGCCTCTCATGGAGATATTTTCTATTAAATTTATATTGTTATAGTACGTCAATTAAATGGTTTTGATTTCATAGAATAATGCAATATTATATAACTTAGCTGTAAGTGATTTAAACTGAAACATTTGAAGTAATAAAGTAACATAGCCAATAAAAGAATATTCAGTAAATAAATTAATTAATGTTAAACAAGCCACCATTTCAATTTGAAATAAATTAGGATACTCATTTAAAGTTGTTCTTATTTTGATCAGAGTTGTTTATCATTTAGTTGGAAATCAAACATGAATTAAAAATCAAATTAGGAGAAAAATATATATTTACTGTAAAAATTCAAGTGATAAATTTTGTATTACTCTGAAAATTCATTTTAAAAGAAGGAAAAAAACATTAAATAGATGTTTTAATTTGCATTTCAGTGAGTTTGGAACAATATTTTGTTGACTACAAACTGATTTCTATCATCTTTTTGTTTTTATTACTTGTTACTTTTTTTTTTCTTAAAATTCAACAGTTTAACATCTTACAAATATAAAATTCTGTTTTTATAATGTAATGTGGTGAGGTACAAAAACATGACAGAAAACAAACATATGACAATAATTATTGTATTGATATCATTTTACAAATAATAGTAATAAGAATTTCAATAAACATTCAAAATTATTGTATAAGATTTTTTTATATCTTAATTTCAGGCAAAATAGTTAGAAATTGGTCATATTTTTAATATGTAAGCACCATAAAAAACATAAAAAGAATAAGATCTATTAAATTCTAAAACTTATTAAATACAGCAAATTGATAAATTGCTAGATAATACTATAATGCTACATGAACCTATATGGCAAGAATAAGCTATAAAAAATCAACGTCATAAGCTGTATAACATTTTAGTTTGTCTAACTTCTAAGTTGGCAATATGAATCCAGGTAAAAAGTCACAAACAAAAAACAAAAAAAAAACATTGAACCAAATCTTAAACTAAAAGTGTTTACTTGATAAATCCCTTCAAACTTACTTGAATTAAATACATTTCTTAACAAAATCTAACAATAAATGAATAATGATTTTTTTTCCTGGCCACTGGTTATATAGTTAGCTGCCTCCTTCAAATTTTTATAATTCTCTTTAAGCCAATCCAAGTATTTCAAAAGTGATATATTTTAGGATGAATGACAAATATTACACATAATATTAGCTAAAAAAAATAAGTAATAAAACATTTTATATACCAAAAACTGAAAAGAAAATCAAAACAAATAACTCACATTATCGTCATCCCCAAAGCCAGAATAACAAGATGAATTAAAATATAAGAAAACATCCAGACAATCATCTTCAAAATCTCCACGCCCAAGTCCTTTGAAAAAGAAAAAAATATATTTAAGATGCGAGCTTCTCTATACTAAAATTTTAAAATTCAAAGTAATCAGATAAATAAGAAAATAAAAAGCATAACAAACCTCCATGAAGAATTGCATCTCTGTGCTTATCATACCAGGCTCTTTCTTGAGGATCACTCAAAACTTCATAAGCTTGCTGTATAAGACGAAACTGTACAGTACATTCTTCAATATTATCAGGATTCTTATCTTGAGGTGGGGGGAAAAAAAAGAAAAGAAAAGAATTTCAACTTTAGACTTAAGTTTTATAATTATTATCTCTATTACTGATTGTTAAAGAGTTAAGAAGTGTACCTTTTAGAACTGTTTGTATTATGTTATTGTTGCTGTTTTTAACATATTCTAAATAGTGACATAACATCTTAAAACAGATTAATTAACTTTAAAACTATTGTTACTGTAAAAAAGAACAACAAACCAAAAAACAAAATAACTTTATGTTAGATAAGAAAACATTATATATGTAGGTATATCGCCATCTCTTCCTAAGTGAGACAAGATAGAATTTAAAATGGCAACTCCCCAAGGAGTAAAATAAACAATCAGGCAGTGTTTAGGACCCTAAAATACCAAGAGGCCCACATAGTGAAAGTTTTATTTTTTTAAATGGCCACAAATAATTTAATATGTGATAGCTAAAATGTTTTAACACAACTAATTCCTCCCATCGTACTAATATGGTCAAATATAGATATATATGTTTGTAATGACACTCTGTAGCATTAGTGGAATGCATACTAGGTGAGGTAAAAATAAATGAGCTCAGCTTCAGGGGACCATCACCTACCAGGCAACATCTGCCACTTTGAAAAGTAGTGTCAAATTTATTGCCTGATGCACCTCTTGAAGGAGGGAATGCTAATCAAGTTATTTTTGGCACTGTCTTTAACCACTTACAAATTAACCTTGTGTTGAATCCTGCCTGTAATAAAAAGTTAAGGAAAAAAAAAAAAATCAATAGATTTTTTTCTCTGATCTTCAGAAACAAATTTTTGATTAAGATTGTAGATATCTGTATGAAATGGATGGTAGGGTGGGATGAGTCATGAGGTCCATAACCCTTTTTGCCCAGGGGCCTAGATCACTGTTAGTCTGTTCTTGGAATCTTCATGCTTATATAAGGATGGAGACAAAATTACTCAGATCCAAGAACCCCTTTGAGGATACCACTTAAGCATCAAACATTGACCTTGGTCCTATTGTCACATTAAGTGCAATGGAGAGGTACAGAAGTCTTTGGAAGTGATTAACACACTTCTAATGACTTGACCCTGGATGACAAGAGAGGAAGAGGATTTTTAGTACAAAGACCAAGATAGTACATTGCACACCTCTGTGAACTACAAAATTTGAACTGAGTTGCGATACATTTCAGTGTAGCACAAGTTTAGAACACATTTAAGGAAAAGCCTTCTCAATATAAAGAATTGAGGAAAACAATGTCTAATAGATGAATCAAATTTTAGTGCATTCAACAAATAGTTTATTAATATTGTAAATATTATAACTGCTCCAATTATTACATGAAAAAGTCTGAAAGGTAAGATTTTTTTCAACTGGCTTTCACATTCTATAACTATAGCAGTTATTTAGCCTTAGAGGATATAAAATATTCAGTATATTAAATACAAGCTTAATGCACAAAAATTTGGTACATCCATTATACATATTCTTTAACATTTGATAAGCATTTAAAATAATGAACAGGCTATCTGTATCCTGGATATATCTCATACTAACTGCTTATACAATACCAACAGTTTTGTTTTTTTAGTGTTCAAAAAATCTAATGAAAATAAACAAAGGATATTAATGCTCAGTTTTCTTTTTCATTTTATAACTAATTTCATTAATTATAAACACAAATAAAAACAATTCACAATATTTTTTCCATGAATAATCAAGAAAGTCATTGTTTAAGGTTTTTAGAGCCTACAAAATTTGATAATGTGGAGATCCAGCAAACGGACTTTTCTTTCATGAGAAATTTTATCATCTTACCCCAATACCTAAAACAAATTACGATATACCCATAATATAAGAATCACTCAAAAAATCCTTCAAAAATCACTTTACATCTTATGCACCAATAGATGGGTTTGTGTAGGCCTTGGAGTTGAGGTTACTAGAAGTAGACAAACCCCTAAACCCTTTGGTGCAACACACTGGTCATTTGGACGAATTTTTAATTTAACATTAAAACCAAAAACCTACATAAACCCTCTAAGATTATGACAGTGTCTTGATAGTATACATACAAACGAGCCCTTGTTGCTTCTTGCTGTGATAGCTCTGTAATTCTTCAGCCAACAGAGGAATAGTTTAAATAAACAAGTTATAATGGTGATAGTTTTAAAAAATTGGCTTATTCACACAATATCCAACCAACTAAATGTCATCAATTCTTCAGAATAAGAATGAATAGTGGTTTCATTACTATTTCATAAGTCACTTTTTTTGGAAAGAGTTACAGTCCAATATTGTTTAACTTTTGTATTTAGATTGTAAACACATAACTGATGTGTTGCTTTCTATATTTATTAAAATAATCAGTTAATAATAGTAAATTAGAAGAAGGAAATAGAACATAGTAAAAATCAGAGAATGTTAACCATTACTGTACTGTTGTATGATATCATTGAACCTTAGGGCATATTCAGGAATGCTACTGATATTCACAGGGCAAAAGTAACTTAATCTGTATCACTAACTATTAAACTGCTTAAGTTACGAATCATAACATCAAAAACAATACATTGAGTAATTCAACTATCAGTATAAACTATACTTGGTTCATGAAGTACCTTTAGTGAGTGATCCATAGGCATATTCATCTCTTACACTCACTTTCAACAATGCTGCCATTTGTTAGCAACTTAGATAAAGCAGATAAGCTATAAGTGCACATACACCAGTATTTATAAGGTTATTTGCATGTTTTGCATAACTAGCTCAATTGGAAAATATTCAATGCCAACAATTATGGATGAAAACCCAATTGAGGAGAAAACTACTAAGATCATGTAAACTGTGGAGATTTTAGTTTTTTTCCAAAATATTCCTTGTCAAAAGCATTTTTAGTATACCTTAGTCACTTTCTTGATTGGCCTCAGAATCAGCAATTTATAATATATATAATTTTCGGCTAAACTAAGTGAACATGGTAAATTGACTTCATTTTGAATTGTGTCTGCAATAAAACAAAATTGGATTTACAGATTAACATCCTCATTCAATTCAGAAGGGAGTCAAAAGAAGAATTAACATGTTTAAGGACAGTCATTTACTAAACATAGCTTAGATCTTACACAAGCCAAAGTATGGAGCGCCCAGTCAGAAACGAAATCAAATCTAGCTTGTTAACCATTACAACACATGAGGTACCCACAAAAATAAAGCATTATTTAGATTTGGCACAAGGCCCAAAGTAAGGAGCATTCAGTGAAGATCAACCTCACTATTCAGTAGCAATAGACCTGTGACACTAGCTTACTAAACATTACAACATATGAGGTACACCCAAAAATTAAACATCACTTAGATTTGGCACAAGGCCATAAGTAAGGACCATTCAGTAAAGATCAACCTCACTATTCAGTAGCAATAGACCTGTGAGACTAACTTACTAACCATTACAACACATGAGGTACCCACAAAAATTAAGCATCATTTAGATTTGGCACAAGGCCCTAATTAAGGAATATTCAGTGAAGATCAACCCCACTATTCAGTAGCAATAGACCTGTGAGATTAACTTACTAAACATTACAACATATGAGGTTCAACCAAGAATTAAGCATCATTTAGATTTGGCACAAGGCCCTAATTAAGGAATATTCAGTGAAGATCAACCCCACTATTCAGTAGCAATAGACCTGTGACACTAGCTTACTAAACATTACAACATATGAGGTACACCCAAAAATTAAACATCACTTAGATTTGGCACAAGGCCATAAGTAAGGACCATTCAGTAAAGATCAACCTCACTATTCAGTAGCAATAAACCTGTGAGACTAACTTATTAACCATTACAACACATGAGGTACCCACAAAAAATTAAGCATTAAATTTGGCACAAGGCCCTAATTAAGGAACATTCAGTAAAGATCAACCTCACTATTCAGTAGCAATAGACCTGTGAGACTAACTTACTAACCATTACAACACATGAGGTACCCACAAAAATTAAGCATCATTTAGATTTGGCACAAGGCCCAAATTAAGGAATATTCAGTGAAGATCAACCTCACTATTCAGTCGCAATAGACCTGTGATACTAGCTTACTAAACATTACAACACATGAGGTACACCCAAAAATTAAGCATTAGATTTGGCACAAGGCCCTAATTAAGGAATATTCAGTGAAGATCAACCCCCACTATTCAGTAGCAATAGACCTGTGACACTAGCTTACTAAACATTACAACATATGAGGTACACCCAAAAATTAAACATCATTTAGATTTGGCACAAAGCCATAAGTAAGGACCATTCAGTAAAGATCAACCCCACTATTCAGTAGCAATAAACCAGTGACACTAGCTTACTTACTATTACAAAGCATGAGGTACACCCAAAAATTAAGCATCATTTAGATTTGGCACAAGGCCCTAAGTAAGGTGCATGCAGTGAAGATCAACCTCACTATTCAGTAGCAATCCACCTGTGAGACTAGCTTTCTAACTATTAATCGATGATGGGACACCCAAGATGTTTAATGATAGCAAGGTAAGAAATATAACTTGCTGTAGAATACTTTAATATAATGAAAATCTATATACCATAAAAATCCAATACAAACAGCTGTCATTATATCAATTGATGAATAAATTTGTAAAAGAAATGTTTCTATATATACAGGTACAAATTACAGTAAATTTATATGATAAAATGTTCAAGTATTAGGTAAAGAAATGTGTTAAAGTAAGAGTGTAGCATTTTAAAATCTTGAGGCATTGTGATACGGAGTCTAAGAGAAATCAGTATACAGACTGAGTTTCTTACTAAATTTGGGTCTGTTTAAAGTTTTTAGGATTTTATGTTTATTGGTTCAAAAATTCAAGTCATAGGATTTTAAAAAATTAAAGTCATACTTTTACTTATTTGAATTTAACTTTTCTAAAACATCCACATTTTGTCACTTCCACCAGATTCCTTTTTAAATATATAAAGAAAAATGAGATAATTTCCCTACTTAAGTTATACCCATAATACTAAAAGTTGATAATATTTAAATTTTGTGACATCATTACAATTTCTTTTAGGTAAATTTCCATTAAATAAACAATATTTTCTATTTCATACAAAACAAACCTCACAAAACTGCAGTGATTAGTATATCTTAAAAAGAACTTTAAAAATTGTTTTGAAAACTTGAAGAAAAATTCTATAACCTCATGATTTTTATTACTTATTACATGATCAAGTTTAATCACAAGAGAAATTTATATTGCATTTTTCTGTGAAACTTGTTATTGGATTATTTTAGTATCTGCTTTTTTTCTTTTTTTTAAGAAATAAAGAATTTAAGATAAAAATAAAATAATGAATATTTTTAAGAGACTTACACACAGAAAAATTGTCTTAAAATAAATAATTTATGAACTCTTTCTCAAAAAAGAAAAAAACTATTATCAACTAAAAATCAGTTATGCCCCATTACTCAATGAACTTGTATGCGTGTGCTGAAAGGTCTTCTATATATATCATTCATTTATTTATTTGTAGGGTTAAAGAAAATTAAGAAATGATTTGCCTGGTTAACAAGTGTTTGAACTGAGGGAGGAATATGTGAAATAATAGCATAACTATTACATATCTCTGACCATTCTTTTCTTGCTCGGCCGAGAACTTTTGAGGGCAGATAATGAGTACATATTACATGAAGTTGTGCAATATCAATTTGTTAGCAATTTCTTAAGAGTATATTTTGTAAAATTGACTGCTATACAACACAGACTAGAGTAAATTGTTGTTTTTTTTTTTCACATGAGAAACCTTACCAAATTAAAATACCAGATTTAATTACTTTTGATTTGGAGAACTGAGAATAATAATAAAAAATTAACTGTACAGTGAGCATATTAGTATTTCGCCTATTTTTCATAAAAAATATTTTAAAGATCTTGGTGATTGATTCGTTTTTTGTTTTGTTTTTTTTTTTTTAAAGAAAAATTGACCTTTTATTTCTTCCTGGAAGAAAAAATTCTGTATTAAAATATTTTATTTCCTGAGATATTGAAAAAAAATTATACCATTATTCTGTGAAAGTAGAAATGTTTAAAGTATTGTTTTTTTAATTTTAGGGAACTAAAACCAAAGTTAAAAATACAAATGTTGATTTAAAAACTGTTAGAAAAAAAAAAAAATCACTAAGTTGATGAGTTTTATTTTTTGGCACATTATGGTTTTCCTCCCCAGCCTTTTCGGGATCGTTCCAATCCCATATTAAATAAATAAAATTTTAAATTTAAATTTTAAACATATGTATTTTTAACTTTGGTTTTAATAAATTTTAAATAAGTAAAATTTTAAATAACATAAGAATAAAATTTTAAATAAATAAAATTTATTTAATAAATAATTAAATAAAATTACTTTCACTTATAGCTTTCTTTTAAAAGATCTGTTAAATTTGAATGTTTACCTTTGTGTGTGTGTGTGTGTGTGTGCTAATTTTAAAAACAAATTCACTTTTTACTTAAAAGTGGTCAAGATGTACTGCCAAAACTAATGTTTTTAAATTGATATTTCTCAATTTAATGATTACTGACTCCATAAGAGCATTATAAAAAAAATATTGACCAGAACATTTAAAATCGTATATCATAAAATTGAAACTTTTTATTAAAACAATAAAATCGTTCCGTAGGATAAGATTTTCATCAATAAAAATATTTATTTATAAATATTCAACAATAGTTTACAATATTTTTGATTCGTTATTTAAATGTAACCAATAATCCAAATAAAAAGTATTTTAGTTTCTATGAGAAATTTTATTTTTGACAAAAGAAATTGAATGAAATAAAAATCGGAACATTTTCTATTCTTGATGATCGGATTAAAAGTATTTATTTTCAAAATAACTTAAAAGTATTAATCTACTTTTTCAAAAGTACTAGGTATAAATAAAAAATTCAGATCAATTTCAAAATGCTCAAAATTATACATATATATATATATATATATATATATATATATATATATATATATTAAAATGAAAAGTCTTAAGTTTACATTTACACCATGTGTTGATTCAAAACGACCTCCCCACCCATGCGGTTGTACAGACTACACAGTTATTTAACAGTTATCATCGTAATTACTCAATTAAAATTTCTTATACTTACGTTATTTTTTTTAAAAGTTAAGCAACATAAGTCAAAACATTTTAATAACGAAAAATAAAATAACACCGTTACACCTTTTTTTTCATATCTCTTTGCTTACACACGTTGTCATTGAAACAAAAATCATAAATTTTTACCTGGATGCCATTTAAGAGCCAATTTCCGATAAGACTTCTTTAACTCCTCATCCCCGACATCGCGGGGTACGCCGAGTAATTCGTAATGACACTTCATTGATACTAATTATAACAATAAATGTCGGAATAAAGAAGACGACGGTCTGAAAAAGACCAGTCTTCTTTGCCGCTGATGTTGCACTATGTTTCGGAAAAAACTTCCGGTAAGGTACTTCCGCCAAATTCTAAGGGCAAACAAAGCTGGCGAAACGAAATTTCTAACTAACATATTAATCTCATAAAAAACATCAAAAAGATTAATACTAGTGTTTTTATAAACAATACAATATTCAATATAACATTTTTTTTAATTACAAACTATATGAATGAATATATTTTTATAAAAACAAATAAGTTTTGTTTTTTCTGATGTAAATACACAATTGCTCTATTGTACCGGGTCATATTTTCTAGTAGCCAACGTAAAAATGGCGACCGGCGAGGTGTGCGTCAGTGTCGAATCTGTTATTGAACAACAAATTCAGGAAGTTACTCTTGATGGGCAAGAATTATGTCTGCCTCCACTTTCTATGTCCGAAAACCTCACAAAACTTGCACACAAGATAGATTTCTACAAAGATGAAAGTGAAGAAAAAGGCAAACCAACCTCGGAGGGAGAGAAGGATGCCGAAGAAAAAGTATTAGCGCCATTCCAACCATCTCTATGGCCGTGGGATTCGGTAAGAAACAAATTAAAAGCTGCTCTTACTGAAATAAGTGTTCTTAATGATGTTGTTAATATTGCGAAAGAGAAACACTATATGGTTCTCGATCCCGTATCTGGCGAATCGACCGAATCTAGGGCTGCTGTGCAATTACTGGCAAAAAAGAGGAGCTTAGTCTCCGCAGCAGCTGTCCTTATAAATGGAACTGAACGACTAAAGAAATCCCAACAAGAAGCCAGTTCAAGGGCCCAGCCCGATTTCCACATAGAACTCTTGAAACTTCGGCACAACTGGCGATTAAAAAAAGTTGGAAACACAATTCTTGGAGATTTCAGTTATAAATCAGTTGGTTCAAGATATTGGCAAGGAGGGACTTTCGAAGTCGTGAAGAGTACGAAAGATCTGGACAATGTGGATGCATCTGCAGGTAAAGTAAAGAGTTGCCTAGAAGTTATTATTCCAAGTGAACTCGAGGGTGTAGCATATGTTCAAATTGAAGTGAAAACATTTCCAGAACTCTCTGATCTTACGAGCGTTGCATTGAAAATGCCCAGTGGTTTGTGTCCTGTTCCTTCAGATGCCTACTGGCACCAGAAACTGGAAGTTGCGCAAAATGTTTTGTTTTGCAAAGAACTGTTTTCCCAGCTTGCTCGGGAAGCCGTACAACTGAGATCTCAAGTTCCTCACATGGTGGTCGGTAACCAGATCATAGCAAACATATTTCCGGGTGTCCAGCTTTCGATCGTGCTTTGTCATTACACCGACAAGGACAAGAAAGTGAGTTCTCAAAAAGTCGATCACAATCACGTCCTTGAACATTCATTACATCAACTCCTACGCGAGGCCCATTTCAAGACCATCTATCACCCACCTCCACAACCAGTCACCTCGACCCTTGGATTGAGCAAACGTAGGCGACTGGCTGGCCCCCATGGTTACAACCGGCAAGATCTCATAGACATGACAGAGAATGAAACCCTCTTGGAACAAATCATTCAACAGACTAAACATGCAGTGCTTCGAAAACGTGTTATGGAAACAGTTGATAGAATGGCTATTAATGTACCCGACCCCCAGATATCAACTCACTGGAGCTGCTTGAACAGCAGTCTTGAATCTAGTGTAAAAATAAACATCACTTCACTTGGTTATGAAATTAACCGATCTTCACTTGTCTTGGAAATAGGCACAGACACAGTAAAAGCAATAAGTCGTGATGGTAGAGTTAGTATTCTATCATTTGAACCAAAAGAAATCGAGGACCTACTCATGTGGCAAATTGCATTTCACCATCTTGCCATTGTTGTGTTTTTAAGTAAGCTAATGGGTTGGCAGATCTTGTCAAGCAGTAACTGTGTTGGAGTTGGACAAATGGAGCCCCTCGGAACTGCCTCTTCTATCACATTGGGCTCACCTAAAGGAGACAAAGTAGTTTGTATACGCAGTGGGGCAGCTACAGGCCAGCATGTCTATATTCAGTCCTTACCTCATGGTCGAGAGAGTTCAGTAGTCACAGACAACAAATGGGAAAATCTTGAAGGACCATTCCAAGAAGTAAATCTTGAAAAACTTGTTGGTCGGAGTTTCATCATTAAAATTGAATTTTTGATGGCTACTCTCATGTCATGAAAAAAATTGTCTTTTATATAAATATCGACTCTATTCAAACAGTGTATTTTTCTTTTGTTCTTTGAACCTCATGATTTAAATTATTTCACATTTGTGTGAAAAGTTATATACACTGTACATTCATCATCCTTAAATGAATTTGAAGTACACAATGTTTTGATCAGTAAATCTTCAACCTTTGATGATTTTGTAGGGCTGTTATAAATCAAAATACTGTTGCTCATATACATATAAGTTGACTAAGATACATGCTGATCTAAATACTGTGTATTTACATATAGTAACTAGTGCTTGGATAAAATTTAATCACTTGTACTAGTATTCATTAAAAAAAAACTTTTTTTAACTTATTTTTCTTTACAATAAGATTTAATTCCTGAATTTTATTCTTGTTAAAATGAGTGTTTCCCATAATGTTTAAAAACTATTCATCCTATAACTTTCATAAGTTCGTAACTTTTCTATCCTAAATTACTATTTTGATAAGGTATCTGTTATCTATGTTTAACTTAATATCAAACATTACCAAAAATTTCCATGAACTCTGAGGAAAACCTAATGTATTGTTAAGTTTAACTAAGACAGAAAATAATGCTGCCTCTTTGTAATATTTTTTTAGAATTGTACATAGATTATTACACACCAACACCAGAAAATTACAGGTAAATAACTTATCCATTTGTATATTGAAATCTGAATGCTAAAGTATATATATATATATCCAGAACTTAATTGTCTACTGAAATTTGCTGATAAATACATTACTTATTGATTTACTTGTCCTGTTTAAAGAATGTCTTTTACAGATAAAATTCTGTTGAAACTTTTCCTTGCTTCATGACTCTTGAGTCTACAATAATGATTTATAAGCTAACATTAAAATCAGATTAACATCATACAAATTGGCTGCTATGAAAACAATAAATCCTTATTTTAAATGTCATTTCTTTTTCTTTTTTTAGTATCAAAGCTACACAGATTTTTAATTTTTTATAATTGTACAGTTATGTTTTCAAAGAACAAAACTATTAATAATTCCATGACTGGGATATGCTTACACCCCATACAATACTCTCATTTATGAAACATTATCTTTCACTTTAAAGTCAGTCAGAAGAAGTCTTGATAACAACTCTCTTTTTTTTTTTTTTTTTTTTTATTTATTTATATTGAGGGCAATATAAAGTATAGATCCCTTAAATCCACCTGGAATGTAGAAAATTATCTCAACTTTGCTGATTCTAATTTTAACTAATACAGGTACTGAACTGCTTATCCAGCAAATTTGGAACCAGAGATGATTCGGGATTTCTTAATTTGCCTGATTTCCTGATACCAGTTGAATATATATACTTGAAATCTAAAATAAACAAGGATGAAATTATCAAATAGTTATAAATTAATACTCTTCTAAAGTTAGATCTATTTGATTTTGATTAATCCATTTGAAATTGTTAAAATAACTGTAGAATAGGTATAGTATGTTGGATGAAAATCAAATAAAAAAAGTAAAAGTCAATTTTATTTTACAGGTACAGGTACAAATTAATTCATTTAAAAATTGTTTGCCTTTTAGACATGATAAAAAAGGTAATTTATTTACAATTTGTGTGGTTTTAGTCATGGTAATAAAATGATAATTATCTGTACATCGCAACAATCTCACTTGAATTGATAGTGTATAAAACTAAAACGAAGCAGCCGTGTGGTGAACTACAGCTGTACCTCTAGAATTATTTGATAGTGCACTACATTAAAGAAAATAGTTTTCTGAATTTCCAGAAGCCAGATAAATGGTTCAATACCTGTTCCATCATTGTCTCTTATTCTTTATGTACATATAGACATGGAAAATAGTAAATTCTACAATTTACTTGTCATGCAAAAGACAAAAATAAACCTCGACTTTTTTTAGTCTTTGATATCCTTTTTTTTTATTTTTTTTCCCCCGGTTTTTGCATTATATGTATTATATATTGCATTATTGATAAAATTTAACTAAGCTTTGTACACTGGCCTCACATTGCTTTCAAGACCTGATGTTCATAAGTGTTTGTTCATCTAAGTGCTAACCAAGTTCATTACTGTTAAATTTCAGTGTTATTTACTAAGCTTAGCTTAATCTGGCACATGGATTTTAAGTTGCTTACAATACCAACTGTTACTAAGTGGTCACTCATCTAAGTACTGACCAGACTCATTGTTGCTTAACTTTAATGTTTATGCCTAGTTCACACTTATAATTATATACTTGAAATAGAAAATACAATTTGACTATTTAGTGTTAAATTTACACACATAAACACTTTATTTTTTCCTGAAACAAAATGGTCATTACTATCCATTTTCCTTTTTAATGAAATTCAGATGAACAATTGAGAGAAATTCTTCTATTAAATTGCTATCTCTGTTCATCTTTTTCAAGGTAGAAAATTTTGTAAGTTTTAAGTTATTAAAAAAAAAAAACTATTCCCAATAGATCAATCAAGATATGTGGTAAAAAAATTCATGACTGTAAATTAAATAATCATTATGTTAGATAGCTAGTAAAAAAAAGTTAGATTATTTTACCTTTTTATTCAATATCACAATAACGTTTTTATCTGGATTTTTATCAAGTTTGTTTGGTTTTTTTTTAAATCTTTTCTTGGGTTTTAAGAGATTAAGATTAATGCAAATGATGAACTTAATCTTTATTCTTTGACAAGTACTTCTTTCACCATATCTGACTATGTTTCATCTAAAAAAAAATTCAAAAATATTTCTTGACTTCACTTTATTTTGCTGTTAGAACATTAAATTGATGTAGGCTCTTACAGATATATTTTTTTTACCTCAACTAAAGTATTTATGTGTGTGTGTGTGTGTGTATATGCAGAAAATTTTTTAATCAGTAACTTAAGATTTTTATTACACACTTACAAATTGGTTGTATTGTTTTTTTGTTTGTTTTTAAGATAGATTACTTAAATTATTACTCTGAAAGTTGTGACAAAGTAGATTCAGTAATTAAAGTATGTTGTAATATTAACAAAACCTAAGCTAATCTTAAAGGTTTGATACACACAACATTCAATTAAATGAAATTTTAAAGATTACCTTTTAAATGTTTTTTTTTTTCTTTTTTTCAGCATGTAAGATTATTTCTCATAAGCCTTCTAAGATTACAGAACATTTGAAATAATTAGTTCGCAGGATATGAATTTGAAGTATTAATATCTATACTTAGATTCATGGATATTAAACCTGCTTTAAAAAGAAATTAATCTATATCAGTTTATAAAAACTTTGCAATTTTTTTTTTTACTATATGCAAACGGCATATAAGGAGTTGTCTCCCATACATTAAGAAAATCAAGTTTATATTTTCAAGCAACGATTTATATTTGGAATGAAACTTGATTTTGGAGGTCTGTAAAGTTATCGAACAAATTATCGATTTATTCAGCAATGAGATTCCGAGCAGGAATTGTGAGGGTGTTTTCTGTTTGTTTGTTTGGGTTTTTTTTTTAATTTTTTTATTTTTACAGAATTTCAAATAAGCTTGAATATTTTTAAATCCTCCAAATTTTTAATGATTACCAATAAACACTTGGGTTATTAAAAAACACATTCAAAGCTTACTGTAATAATATCACTTTATGTGTGTTACATCATTTGATAAAAAATAAACCTGGTTATCAATTTGTGAAAACAGATAAAAGAAATATACCATGCTGTTAATGTAAAGGAACCACTCTCACGACATGGAGAGTGAAAGAGAAGACATACTATCACAGGCTTCAAATTTTGTGCATTGTTTAAAAAAAAACTATTAGTATGTAGAGGAAAAGTTAAACATGGTGCCCCCCTCCCCCCAGGTTTAAAAAAAATTCCAAGTCTTCAATGAGTGAAAATTTTTAATGGAAACTTTCTAAGTGCACACAAAAGAGTTTAACAAATGGAAAATCTTTATGTATGTATGTATGTATGTGTGTGCGTTGGCTACAAGACCTTCATTTTTTTTTATCAATTTTCAAAACCCTAAAAAGGACATGTAGTTTGAATATATCTTGAAGTACTTTTCTTCTCTAAATTTTCCTTTTATTTCATGAAAAAAATTCTTAGGTTTTATTAAGGGTTTCTATATAGCTGTAAAGTAATCATCAGCTTTGATTTTCAGAGTTTGTTTGTTTTTTTGTTTTGTTTTGTTTTGTTTTTGGAGGGTTTTTTTTCTTACCAAAAATTTTCTTTCGTTTTTTTATTCTGGTGGATACATCAAAATTGAATTTATGGTCTTTTATTTTCTAATTTGAGATAGATTAATTCAATTATTTCATTGCTACATTTTAATATAACTTGACTGGTTTACAAGGTGGATTATTTAGCTATATAATAGATTCAGAGTAAATACTCCTGTCATTTTTTTGCATATACTGTGCTAGAAATGGTACTAGCTATGTTTGTTGTTTTGGGGTTTTTTATTTCCAGGCTCTTTTCTGTCTTTCTTTCTTCTTTTTTCCATAAAATCTGTGGAATATCAATGCCTTTCATTGGATTAATTTCCTCCCAAGTTTTGAAACAATTCATCCATTTTGTCTTTTTTCTTTAACTAAAATCTACTGACTGGACAAGGTTTGAAAACTTCGGGCATATTCTGAATAGTAAAGTTATGTATTCAATTGTGGACCATCCAAGGTTAACCAGCTTGACCTGGCTGATTTTTTCCCCAATTTAACCATTAAAAATCTGAGAGATTTTATTATTTTGAAAAAAAAATGATTAGTAAATTCAATAAAAGTAAACATTTTATCCTCATTATTACTTTATTCTGAAGTCTAAGTTACTCATTTGATATATGGAATTAAATGAATTAATAAAACATTAAAACAATCAAGTTCACTAGGAATTAAAAGCTTCAGCCAATTTTAGCCATTTTCAAAGACAAATAACTAACTACACCTGATAACACAAAGACAGCCATTAAAATCTCATATTCAATAAGCAAAACTTGTATTTCTGTTTAAAGCAGTAAATGTAAAAACTGCTCATGTGGAAGAACTTGAAGGCATTTGTAGCTTAATTCATTTTTATATTGCACTATATGAATTTTTACTCAGTAGAAATAAATATCTATTCATTCATTCAGTGTTACATTTTTGTTCCTATATAAAATTACTGGTAAACAAGAAATAGGGATTTAAATTAGTGATTAAAAAATATCAATATAAATAAAAAAACATTGATATTAAGTTTTTTCCTCTTTCCTTCCCTTTCCAAAGAATGTACTCTTCACCACTTCAATATCTTAAGAACTAAGTGCTTTCAAATAAACATGTTTATGAAAAATAAAAAGAATTAAAAAAAAACTAGCTGACCTATGAACCTGTTAGGTTCCCACTTGAACAGTGATTCATGATGATACTGATGTTTCTATTTAGGGAAGAGTGAAGGATTATAATTAACATTTAATTATTATTTCCATTATATCAAGAATTTAGATGATTAAAAATAACAACATGATGCAGAACCTTATAAAATTATTCAGTTACAAATTGAACTGGAAATGGCTTTTCTCCAAGCATTTTAATTAAATGCATTGCTTTAATAAAAGTTTCATTGTGAGTGCCATTTTTTTCTGGCTATTGGTTTTATATATGTATATATGTATATATATATAAGAATGGTAGCACTTGTTGACTCAATTTCTTGTCTATGCTTGATTTGATGATCTCACAGGTTAAAAACTGACAATGACCAAGTGCTGTTGACTGTGCCTTACTGTCCTAACTTAGATTTACATATGTTCTATCACTGATATTGAGTACTCTTTATTTATAGATATATCAAACTTATATATTTGGGCAGCATTTCTTCATTGATATATTTGATTGAACATTATAAACATTTTTTTTATCTATATATTATTTTTGTTAATCCTTTTGAGTCGCCATATCAATCTTATGATATTCGGTGAGAATTAGTTGATAAACCTTCCCTAATTAGTTATTTCCTAAGTACTCTGTGCCCAACCTTGGGCCATCATCAGGGGGGGATTTATTGCAAAAGTGATGTAAAGAATGAGCATTTGTACTGGCGTATTGTGTAGCGTTTATTTTTTCAAAATTATTTCTATAAATAACAGCAGTAGCTAAAGACATTTAGGTACGTTAGCACTGGATTCAAAATTAATTATGGAATGTTTATTAACCAATTCCCACCGGATATCATAAGATTGATATGGCAACTAGAAAAGGATTAACAAAAATATATGTAGACAGAAAATGTCTATAATATTCAATCAAATATATATGAGAGTAAATGATGGAAAGGAATCTAACAGTATGGAGAAAATTATATATATATATATATATATTTTTATGTATGTCTATATACATGTGTGTGTGTGTGTGTATATATATATATATATATATATATGCATGTATATTACTTATGTATATATGTACAAGTACATATATAAATAAATATATTTTGAAGAGAGTATATATTTAGGCAGCAAGTTATTATCAAAGACGATGGAACACTTTATTATTCTTAATTGTAATGTTTCAAATCTTGTTATTTTTCTTGTGTCAAGATTCAGGTGGGAAAGGAATTGTCCCATATCTTCTGCCCAAGCGCTTTTGACCATATTTTTGGTCATCATCAGAGGTCATGTGTTTGAGTTGACAGTTTGAGTTTTTATTGTTTTAATTATTTGTAGCGTTTGTTTTGAAGTTGTCAGTTGGAATGTTTTCAGTGTTTTGTTTTAAATTGTTCAGTGGAAAGATTGACTAACAGAGTTAGTGGTTTTTTGTTATCAAAAATATTTAATATTTTGGTGCCTGTGTTAAATGCTATTTTATTGATTTTTGATTTTTTTATGCATATTACTTTGTAATCGTTTTTATTATTGTTTTTATATAAAATTATTGTATTATCTGTGAGAATCTTCCTTACATTGGAAGATATAAGTTGGTCAGTGTTATTGTTATGTTTTATAATTAGATGTTGTGTTATGGTGCTATTTTTAGAAATGTGATTGTATAGCTAATGTAAATATTATTTTTGGTTTTTGGGGGCACTCTCAAAATAGACATAAATTTGTAAACTACATTGGTTTGGTTTAGAAGTATTTTAGTAGAGCTGGTGTTATTTTTAACAATGATGTTTAATGTTCTAAATTTAATGTAGTAGATGATAAGTTTTATTTATTTGTGTTTCGATAGTTTTAATATGCCTTTTTATAATGTTGGTTATTACTTGTTCGTCTAATTTGTACTTATTGTGTATTTGATTTCTCTAAAATTGTTTAATTCTGTTAGTGTTGTTATTGTTGGTAGTGTTATTATTTTTGTGAATGTTATGAAGGTATAGTTTTAGTTGTTGATCGATTAGTTTATAAGAGAAATTATTAACAAGTGTTTGTTTTATGTTGGTAAGTTCTTTGTAAAATATTGATGAGATGTAAAATGCTCTATGAATTAAGTTTTTTATAATTGCTACTTTGTATTTTTGGGAACATTCACTGTGGTAGTTAAGTAGGGTAGAATGGTAGCTGGTAAGCTTTTTGTATGGAGATGTAGTGCATTTCTTATTATTCTTGGAGTCTGTAAGTATATTGAGGAAAGGGATTTTTTTTATCAATGTTGAGTTCAGTAGTAAAGTTGAGTACGTACTATTTTTCTTGAGTTTGTTTAAGTTTTTTAATTTCATCATAGGAGTTTGTTGTAATTAAAATGTCAACTAAATAGAGGACATATATCTTGGGTTTAGTTATTATTGTTTTAAATATGGGACATGTATAATTCAGAAATAGTAGAACCAAGGGGCAACCCTATTGAAATACTGCCAGTTTGTATATATATATATATATATGTTGCTGGAGGGATCATAGAATGGGACTTTTGTGGTACCGGTAAGGAGGAGTTTTTCAAGGATTTTTGGTTGTATAAATGGAGGAGAAATTGAGGGGTGATTATAAATGTTTTCTATTATTATTTTTATGGTTTTGAGAACTGGAAGATTAGTAAAAAGGTTTTCGACATCAAGTGGTCCCGACACAAGAAAAATAACAAGAAGACTTGAAAAATTACAATTAAAAAATAATAAACTGTTCCATTGTCTTTAATAAAACTTAAAAATAAATATTTGTACACATGAATATATATATATATACTTATGCAGATATATATGAATATCTACATATGTATAAAGGTATTCAAATACATATGTATCTGTATGTTGTAAGTATTTATTTATATGTATGTATATTTATATATATATACACGCATCTATGCCCCTATATACATATGTATGAAAATATCTATATATGAGTATGTTTTTTTTATATAGATGTGTGTGTGTGTGTGTGTATATATATATATATATATATATATATATATATATATATGTATACGTGTATAGATATATTTATGTATGCATATATGTCCATATGTATGAATATATCTATATATATATGTACTCATGTTTATTTACATATATATATAATCATTGTGTGTGTGTATGAATATGTATATTCATATATGCACTTAGAAACATGTATATACATACGTATAAACGTATATATAAACTGGGCCATTGGCCGAAAAGGGTAGAGTGTTCGCTAATGGTCCAGGACATTGGGGTTCAATCCCAGGTTGAGTCATACCAAAGATTTAAAAAATGGTACTTGATGCCGTCTGGCTTAACGCTCAGCATTATAAAGTAAAGATCAAGAGTAAAGTGGAGCAATCCAGTAAATGGAGTTGCACCCTCCCTTACACCTTGATGTAGTAGTTATTGAAAAGAGAGCCCTCAGGTTGCCCTTGACTACTACTACATTCATGTATATACATAGATGTACCCATACATATATATTACAGTGCACCTTAATGATTCTAGCTCTATAGCCTTACATCTTAAAACCCATTCTATTCCTAAATCCAAATTTCAAAAAATTCTAGTTGAAAACACTACTATAGTTGCACACAAAATAAATAAGTTATAACTACAAATACTTTTAAAAACAAAAAAAAAAAAATCTATAGAATTAATTTTGAAAATAGCAACAATGTTTTGAAATGCCTTTAGATTTTTTTTTTTTAATATTCTATATTTTCTTGATAATATTCTATTTCCGTTGATAGCATTCTGTTTTTTAAATTCATCAGCAACACAGTTTTATCGAACTCTCATTTGTATAATTTTGTTATGTTATAAAAACCAAAAAAATTTCAAAACTCATTAAAAACACTCTTTACACATGCAAGCAATCCCTGATGATGGCCTATGAAATGTCCGAAAGAGCTCAGGACAATTTTGGTAAATTCATCCACCAATACTAACCTGAAATCAAAACACTTATCAGGAAACTTGAAAGGATCTTAAAAAAATTATATAGACAAAATGTATCTTTACTATTTAATCAAACATGCTTAAATGAATGACTGCTGCCTAACTACACATATATGTGTGTGTGTGTGTGTGTTGGCCGAGCTGTCTGATACTAAGTCTAATGTATAGTTGGGCAGGTTTCGATCCCAGGTTCAAGCGTCCTACATGTCTAACCACACTGAAGAGTTGTGAAACAACGAAACACTCTGTCTGTGGATGACAAAATATATATGTGTGTGTGTATATATATATATATATATATATATATATATATATAAATATGTGTGTGCATGTATGTATATATATATATATATATATATATATATATATATTAAAAAAATTTTCTTGTAGGTCCAAAGAGAATAAAAATATTTTAAAATAGGTAGGTCCACGAAAAGATTTGTATTTTTTTAATTCATTTATTTATTTTGTTCTTATATACGTGTGCTTTCAGACATGTTCTCTGAAGTCTCATTGAATACCCCATTAACTAGATCTTGTACCAGACATGTTCCCTGATGAAATCATCAAGATGGAAACATATATATATATACATACACAGACAAAAATTATTTACCAGTAGATTTCAAACCACACTACCACACATACACACACAAAAAAATCCCCAAGACACACACTCACACACACACAGAGGAAAAATAATTGTTAGCAAAATCCAAAACTACTCCAACACACACACACCGCAACAAAAACATATCAAATATCTATAAGGGGTAAATCAGACTAAGGTAAACACACTAAAAAAAAAGAGAGGATGACCTCTATATAAACCCATAACCAACACAAAATCATTCAAACTGCAAACACAAGTGAGTTAAAGTCTTATTGAGTACCCTATTAATACAGCCTTGTGCCATATATGTTCTCTGACGAAAGCAAGAAGCTGGAAACATACACGTATGTAATAACAAAATGAATTAATAGATTAAAAAAATACAAATCTCTTTGTGAACCTACTTATTTTAAAATAAATATATATACACACACACGCGCACACATATATATATACACACACACATATATATATATATATATATATATATATATATATATATATATATATATATACAGAGAGAGAGAGAGAGATTTCTATATCTACTTATGGTTATATATCGTTATATAATTCCATTTGTTTATACATTATTGTCTGTGCCAATCATGATAGTTTTTCAAAAAAAAACATTGAATGATTGAACGGTTATACAATATTTCTTTGTATATATTCTTCTTGCCCCTATTATTGTATTTTATAAAACATCCATCATAGTTCTATAAACACTTGTTTCACCATCTTAAAGTCCTGATGAAGGTTCATTAACACTTAAATATTTTAACGCCAACTTTCCTTTGTAATAAATTCATCACTTTTGAATTACTTTGTTTTTCAATTTTCTCCATATATATAATGAGAATTTAGTGATATATTTCAAGTAATATTTTTGTTACTTGGCTTGAATTCTAAGTTTTCTTTCTCCAAGGCGATGTATCAAAATCCTTTAAAATTTAGCTGTCAATCTTTTCTGCAGCATAAGTGCATCATTTTGAAATTATCTAAATGATATATGTATCTTAGAGTTTTAAACTGCAAATCACAGATAGGAAATTTCAGTTATTCATCCTCTAACCAGAAACATAATTTGTATTGACCATCATTCTTAGAAAAGCATTTTTGCATTAGTTTCAATGTTACTCCAAAGTAATCAATTATCCTGAAACTAGTAAATTATCTTGAAACTAGTGACTTTTTGGTTACTTTTTGTCTCTACTCAGAAATACTTATATGGGAGGGGCGACTAATGTACTGGACTACAACATCATAGTTCAAACACCAGTTGCACTATTACATTTACTTTTGGACTAATTCTCTTAAGAATGATATGAACCCTCTAACCACTCCTAACTATGGGGGAAATAGTTGTACTACTGTTCTTCTACAATGATGGGTTTGGCATTAAATAACCTACTAAGGTTGATATACCATTAAGCAAAGAAACAAAAACAAACCTTCATTTCTCAATATGCCAGATAAAAAATAATTCACTCAAGTTATTTTTTATCTGACACATTGGCAGCCGGTTGCTTATAATAACTACTCTAACTTTCCTAGACCAACCCTGGTCAGTCAGCAACCAAATGAAGTAGTTGCTTGATGACCACTACTTTCCAATGGCATCATGTTGATAGGCATGGTTCTGCTTGGATTGACTGAATTAGTGTTCTTCACTACCATCCATCTCTTTTCCCATGGGTTTTTGATCACAGAAGGTGAGAAGGTTACTTGATGAAGTCATTGAAGTGAGGAAAAGGTCAATAGCCAATGGTTACATCAAAATAATTCAACAACAAAAAAGGAAGACAACATGGGTTAGAAATGTAACAACTGTTTTTGTTTATATCATTTGTGATATACAGTAGCTCAACCTTTCCCATTACTGACTTAGCTGAGTGACACTAGAATCTGCAACACAGTTGAAAATGTTATAGTAATAAGAATAGTGGCACAAAGTTGAGGGTTCAGGTTTTGCAAAGTGACATGGATTCCAACAGCAGTGGTAAGTTGACTTGTGAGATATCAAAATCTCCAGCTTACATTGAATCTGGTGTTCAACTGGTTTGGTTCAGCTATATGCCTCAGGTATCTCTTCGTCTTTAATGTCAATTTCTGATTATTCCAGTTTTCTTTAAAATAACTTTTCCAAATTTGGAGAATTGTCTAACTCCTTCTAAGTGGTCAGAAGGCTGGATCAACCCTCTCAACCCCAACCTAGTTTAATTTGTATCCCTCAGTCATACCTGATACCAGTAGGGTCTCAGAACTCCCAAGAGGAGTCCTCCTGATATTAATGCCCCAAGTGCTGGATTGTGGCCTCAAAATAAGTGAGTTCAAACTCCAGTAACACTTTTATGTTCACTTTCAGACTAATACCCTTGGGAAAGGCATGAACCTTCTTATCACCCTCAGCTTTGGGTTAAATAATGTCACTGCCATTCTACAAGGATGGATTGAGCATTAAATAACCCACAAAGGTTGATATACCATTAAACAAAGAAACCAACCAACCAAAGAAATCTCTTATTCCCCCCACTCTCTATATTCAACGTCGCCCACATTCTCCTGGGCAAACACTGTCTTTTGTGACAAATCTGATTTTCAAAATGTGTAGGTGAAGAGGAGGTCCGAAAATTATCAAGTGACCAAAATCTTTCTATCAGATTGTCCCCCTAGATATTTTTTTCTAATGCAAATAATCCTGCTCCTCTCTGACAACTTCAGAGACAAGCCAAACAGCTCCTCTTGCCTGCTAAGTTATTTTACATATTTTGTTTTCCAAGTATTTTTTGTCCAGAAAATATTAAGCAATTAAGATTTTCTTATTAGATTGTTTGACCAGATATTTTTTCTAATGCAAACAGACTTATTCCTCTCTGACAATCTCAGAGATAATCCACACAACTATTTTTCACCCAAGCCTGGCTGTCATCTATCTTTTGGGTTTTCAAAATATTTTCTTTGTCCAGCACCTTAGATTTTCAAAAGAGTTCAACACCATTTTTTTCACTTGTTCCACTTACTTTTAATTACTAATTAGCCCTCTTCCGTCTCTAATGTCATACTACTGGTACTAAGTGGACACCCATTTCAGAAATGAACAGGCTTATCACTGCTTAACTTTGATGATCTGAAGAGTAACTTAACCCCAAAATCTATTTCCTTTGTAAGTTATAACAGTGAATATATTTTTATAAACTGCTTACAAAAAACCTGTTGACCTCATTTAAAATAATATAATCTCAAAGTTTTCAGATAATTTTCTTATTAATTTTGTTGTCATATCAACAAATGCTTTTGCATTCAGAAGTTATATATTTTATACAAATACAAAAAGAATAATTTAAATTAGAATTAGTAAGTGGTAAAAGTGAAAAAAAAATTCATTCACCTGAAATGTCAAAAAATTAGAGATAGTAGTACACTGAAAGGTTTCACAGTGCAGCTGTAACAGCTATGGGATTTTGACAGAATTTAACACTACTTGATCATGTAATTATTATTAGAGCACTCTATCTCTAAAGTGGTAACTGACCTAAGTCTTTCTTGGTCAACAGTAATATGTTGAGACATAATGGTTATCATTGTAAGAAATGACCACAGCAATCCAAGTTCAAATCCTGGACAAGGCTGTTTGCATTTCACATTGAACTAATACCTTTGTGAAAAGCATAAATCCATTTCTTTTCCCTCCAACTAGGAGTAAATAGGAGGACAGACTGGTGTCTTTAACTTTGATATGGCAATTGATGAAAATAGAAAACTGTTGATTCAAACTAGCTGTACTCCACCTACAAATTGACTTTGTGTCACATCCTGTCAGTAGCAGAAGGCTTGGGTTAATACAAATGAGGATAACATGAATATATGAATTTCAGGCAAATGTTTGTGGCATATGAAAAACCACCAATGACTACAAGAGATACAAGAATAGGATCATTGGCAACTGATAATACTATTAACAATTCAATGAAGGAGAACATTCCATCAAATCATATCCAAATACAACATGGTCACCATTCAACCTGTTAGTCAATGCACTGTAAACAATTATAACTTTAAGTAACTATTCTGTATACAAATAATTTATAGTTATATAGTTTCAACTCTCCTTATTTAAAAATAATTTGCAAGCAATTTTATGATTTCAAGTCACTAGTGATAATCCTTCGGTGTCAAGTCTTCCTAAGAGTAATAATTCTTTTTGATAATTATCATTTGTTTGCTCAGTTTCACATATTCTTACCCAATACTAATAATCTTTAGGCATTGATTTGACCTATAGATGTGACCTTATCAGGTACTAATGCTCCAAGTCAATGGACCTAGGAGTGTCATGCCCAGGACACCCCTTTTTGGGGGGAGGTGATCTTACCTCTCAGCAGAGGATACAGTCAGCATATTCTAAACCCCACCTACAGCATGTCAGATGAAGGGAGGAGCTACATGTCATTAGGTAGCTGTCTCTAATTTTTAATGCATCAGTTTATTTCAGCCATGAGTCCTTGGCTTAACTACTAAGATATACTTATAAAATCTTGCATCTTTTCAATAGTAAAGAGTTTAGAAACAAGGGAATAATTGTCCAAAAAACTAATTTACACATTCACTTGTATTTAAATAACAAAGCTGACTTAGCACATTTTGCTGAATTTGGTCATTCAGTGTATACAAGAACATGCCTTAGCTCATAGCCTATCATTATCCTATTGTGTGGCAGATTGCCTCATGCTACCACCTAATAGCATGCACAGAACTGAGTAATAGTTTAAATAGCTTAGTGGTGAGAACATAAAAATGAAGTCACAAAGTATATTATTCAGTCCCAAGGACAGGTCAGAAAGGCTTATTATCTATAACTCTTCTTTGGGAGCAAAACAACTTCCAAATTAGAGCTAGTTAGGCCTTTTCACTGTAAATCCAATATGCTCAATAACAGCATGTTTGAAAACAGTTGCAGAGAATATAAATACTATTAGTCTAAAATATACACCTTGAAAATCACTATTGTTACTCCGTAAATTACTATTGGTAAAACAATATAAATCATATTATCTCTTCATCTGTGTAGTACAGAACAATCTTAATTCAAGTAAATACCCTGAGTAAATAATCTAAAACAATTACTTAAAAAAAATTTCAGACTTACAAAAAATCAAGATAATCAAATAGGCAGGAAGAAATATTTGAAAAATATGAAAACCAATTGAAGTTATTCTTAGGGCTTAGAATACACTGACTGTATCCCTTGCAGAAGAGTAAGATCCTCAGATTCTGAAAAAAAGATGTCCTGTTTATGATATTAAGCTGCATTTGGGACTCTGAGGAATGTGAAGTACCTCCTCATTACCATTACTCCCCGGTCCACTCTGACCTGGAGTGGTAGTACCTATTAGGGTCTCATTTATGGGTCAAATAGATCTTTTTGCAAATTATTTATATTAAATCATTATATCATATTACCATGTGTAAAAAGCTCTTAAACTGCACCAAAACATACAATATATGCAATTTTCTAATCTGTAGGTATAAAATAGCCCCCAATGAGGTTACATGCTATTAAAATCATTATTATTTCAATGGTTTGGTGCTCTAGCTTGCTAATCTTTACATCGTGTGAGGTGCCCGAGATTGTTATGAATAAAATAAAAATGCTGTGGTTTAAAAAACATTTAATTATTCTTTTTTTTAGTAACCTTGATTAAACAAAGACATAATATGCTTTTCACAAAACACAAGCATATCACAATAGGAAATAGATCACATAGTTTCATTTTGATCAGTTTAAATTTCTTTGTTTAATGGCATATCAACCGTCTACAGTTATTTATAACCAAAGATATCCTTCTAGAAGGACAGTAGTGGTACTATTTAACCCATAGCTGGGGGATAAGGGGGTTTATACCTTTCCCAAGGGTATAAGTCCAAAAGTGAATATAATACCATGACTAGAGTTTGAACTCACTATGATATCACAGTCCAATATGTTAGCCACTGTGCCATGGAGATCCACCCAGTTTCATTTTGACCACAAGGATGATGAATGCATTATCATAGAATAAAAAGGAAGAAGAACAAATACTTTGAAAATTCATGAATATTTAACACTTACTCCAGATAAAGAAAATGTGTTGAAAGGGGTCACTAAATTTGGATTTAATGTTAATATTATGAAATTAGATATCATTATCAGTAATGAAGTATTTTCTTTGTGAGAAAAGGTTTAATTCGAGATGCTTTTTCATCTTTAAATGACAGGACAAGTTATCTTATTCAAAGAATGGGTTACAATGTGAGTCCTTCATCTGTTTTCACTTTTATAGATAAGTAAATTAAAATAGTGCTAAATGAGGTTCCATATATATATATATATATATATATAAGAGAAAGAGAGGGGAAAAAACTCAAGGTCCTTGGAGGATGACTTTATTTGTAGAAATATTTGCCAATGTTAAACACTTCAGTTTTTTACTTACATTTCATTTAATAACTTACATGCCCTAATGAAAGTCTAAAAAGCGAAGCATTTTAAGTTGGCAAATATTTCTCCAAATATATATATATATATATATATATACAACATGCCCCTTGACATGTGCTAATCACATTCCTCAATGAATTAAGTACAATGAAAAAGAATTTTTACCTTCTATTTTATGTTTCTTTTAGATAGAAAACCTTAAAATATGGATTAAAATTAAGTGCAGTCTCTTCCTTTCATTCGTCCCATAACCTAGCTTGGGTGTTCTAGTCTTCAGTTATATCTCTTCTGTTTCAAATAAATTGAACATAATAATTTGATTTTAAATGATATTGAATGCTATTTTTTTATTTCATTAATTTTTTCGTGCTTTGCCTAATATTCATTTTTTTTTAGGTTTGGTTTGGTTTGGTTTCTTTGTTTTAATGGCATATCAACCTTTGTAGGTTATTTAATGCCAAAGCTATTCTCCTAGAAGAACAGTAGTGGTACTATTTAACCCATAGCTGGGAGGATAAGGAGGTTCAATGGTATTTGTCGGAAAGTGAACATAATAGCGCGACTGGAGTATGAACTTGCTTACTACGATTCCGCAGTCCATCACTTTAACCATTACACCACGAGGACACCCCCTCATTTTTTTAAATATTTACTCACACATGAGCAATCCTATGTATAATTTTATATAGAAATCAGAATAAAATAAAAATAAATACAATCTTTTTATATGCATTCTTATTTAGTTTGATTAGATTTTCTAATTTATTATATATTTTATTACATTAAAACCCAGAAGGCACATATTTTTGGCAAGAAAGTGTAATGCAAAAAGATAAAATGCAAATAAAAAAAGGGCATAAAAAATGCTCGTTACTAATATGGCAGCACATGTCAACAATTATGATAATGATAGATGCTCAATAAATAGAAACATAATATGGTTTAGCTAAAAGAAAATGGTAGATTATGTTAACTAGCAATATTTATTAATATTATATATGGGTTATAAAATGGTCACTTATGTTCATAAGCTGGATAATCTGGCTTAAAAGAGATAGAACAAAAATGTAAACAAATCTCATAAAATTGTATTCATATAAAATAATATTTGTCTACAAATCTCCACAGAAATTTTTCCCTGGAGAATATTAACTTCACAAGATATTCATAATATAAAATATTTGATTAGGAATCTCTTTTATGTAGATTTATCTTTTATAATAACAATTAGCTTTTATGATAAGTTGCCAACCATAGTCAGCTCCACTTTCAATAACGACTACACCAAGGTGTAGGGAGGCTGTTTCTCCTTTTCCTGGATTGCTCCACTTATCCTTATAATGCTGAGTGTTAAGCAAGGAGACATCGAGTACCATTTTTTGAGTCTTTGGTATAACTTGACCTGGAATTGAACTCTGGTCTCCCAGACCATTGGTGAACACTCTAACCAATCTGCTAACAGAGGTTTGGAATAAATGTTTAACTGACCAAAGATATCAAATTTCTTGAGAAAAGTTATGGATGATTTGTCTTCGTAAAATATCATTCACATTTAATTAAATATTACTCTTTAGTTTTATAGTAGCACTTTAGGCTGTAAACATAAAATGTAGCATTCATTATTATTTCAGATGAAAAAGAAAACCTTTAAACAAAAACAAAATTTTTAAATTATTTCAACTTCAAATTTTAAAAGCATGATTAAAATTTTTGAAAAAAGTCAGTAAGTTTCTTCTTGATTTTGCCAGAAAGATAATTGCATCATCATCATCATGTCGCGCCATCAGCACGGATATCCCTGACCCTCTCTCGCCACCCCTCCCTATCGTCCATCGCTTCCAGCAAGTCCTCAGAGCTACACCCCATATCTACACAGAACTGCTGTATGTAGGTTCGAGCTGGTCACCCTGCCTTTGCTCATCCATGTAAAGGGGTCTATAAGTGTACATCACTTATGAGCTTGTTCCTACTTCTCTAGCAGTGTCGGGGGTGTCCTCGTGGCGTAATGGTTAAAGCGATGGACTGCGAAATCGTAGTAAGCGAGTTTATATTCCAGTCGCACTATTACGTTCACTTTCTGGCAAATACCCTTGGGAAAGGTATGAACCCTCTTATCCTCCCAGCTATGGGTTAAATAGTACCACTACTGTTCTTCTAGGAGAATGGCTTTGGCATTAAATAACCCTCAAAAGTTGATATGCCATTAAACAAAGAAACCAAACCAAACCTAGCAGTGTCCCGCATGTCTGGTTTGTCTAATTTTGATAATTTTCGTGATGAGTGGTAGGTGGCCGTATAGCTGCTGCTTTATGGGGTGTTACCTCCAGGAAAATTCATTAACATAAAATTGGACTGTTTTAAAGTTGATATTTACATCTATTGGCAAATTTACCAAAAATTAAGTGTCAGATCTCATGTATCTTTTTGGCTTCTTTTTAATTTATTTTAGTCCATGTAAGTTTATTACTCAAACTAAACTTGTTAAACTTGTCTTTAACTTGTTAGAAAAATGTCTGTGCATTTATTCTACAAACTATGTAAGTTTCTTTCTGCAACTTTACAGCATTTTAGAAATTATTAAAGTTGCCTGGTCCCAGCAGGGTGGAGTTAATTGCATAGTGCCTGAGGCATCCCTTCAAGAACCAAGCACTTTTTATAAATGGTCACACATGAGTCTCAATTTGTGCATCACTCTTTTATCTAGTGATACTGCAGTATAAATACTACCCTTTCATATGATTTAACCTGCCTACTGAAGCAGTCTACAGGGGTTAGTTTCTGGGAGCCAAAAACTGAGAAACTTTGAAGATGGATGAGGACCAATAGTGCCAATCCACTTTATAAGTAGGGTATAGCAGATTAACACCAAAGGTGACATCTCTATCTGAAGATCCCTACACATGAATAATAACTGTTTAAATAATACAAGTAAATGATAAAAATATACAATATAAACTAAACATTAAAATCTAAATAAAATTGGAAACACTTCTTATAGTTTTAAAAAATATAGTAATTTTCTTTTGTTGTCAGACTTCTGATGATATGAAAGAAAGTAATTTATAAAAGTAATATCAACAATAAATAAATGAATATATCTATTTCTTCTGTCAAAAACACCTTTCATACAAGACCAACACTTAGCTACCTTGCCCAGTCAGCTGGGACTGTAGAATACACCAACTGCTTCTTTGCAGAGGGGTAAGACCCTCCCATTGAGTGTCCTGAATATGATACTAAACATTCTGATGGTGAGGTTCCAGTAATGCTGGAACTTTGGAGAATGCAGAATACTCCTTTATTGCCATTGCTCCTAGATCCACTTTAGCCCAGAATGGTAGCACCTGATAGGTTCCTATCTATGCGTTAAATAGAACTAAACTGCATACTTATGCTAAACTGAATTGTTTGAATTAGAACTGTTTGACTAAACTGAATAGCTTGAAATAGAAATGTTTTTCACAATTAAACTACGTACTTATGCTAAACTGAAATGTTTGAAATGGAACTGTTTTTGACATTGAAACTGTACTTATGCTAAATGGAATTGTTTAATATAGAACTGTCTTGACATTTAACTGTGTTTAAACAAAATCTATGCTTATACTAAACTGAACTGGCTGAATTAGAACTGTTTGAATAAACTGAATAGCTTGAAATAGAAATGTTTTTAACAACTAAACTGTGTACTCATGCTAAACTGAATTGTTTGAAATAGAACTGAATAATTGCATAAAAATGGATTTGGCATTAAATAACCTACAAAGGTTGATATACCATAAAACCAACCACTTAGCCACATGAGAGAAAATCAGATATGTAAAATAATGGATAAAAAAATGAAATAGTATAGAAATCATGATATAAATCAGATAAATAAAATTTAAAATTAATAAAAATGTTAATATGTTTATAAATTTATGTTAATTTTTTTATCTATTTTATTTTTTTCAATCTAATTGAAAATCTATAGCAATTGAAAGTTCAAATAAATTGTTGGTCACCTAAAAAACTTCAGGAATGTAAAAGTGTAAAAATGCCAGATTTTTTATGTTATTAAGTACAAAAAAAGGAATATAAAACTTAATTTTGAGAAGGATAAGTTAAATTTGCTAAATATGAGAAGAAAAATAATCAAAAGAGGAAAAGATGAAATTATTCATACTGTATGAAAAATGAAAAGAAATTGAACAATTTTCACATTATTACTATTCAATAGCATTGCTTCTCATCTTTTTAACTTGCTGCAATCATTTTCTAAAGTTTTTGATGAGATTCGAACAAGTCTTTTTCAGGATTTCTTCCATTCTTCAATGGTTCAATGGTTTTAATTCCTGAAGGTTTTTTGGTAACTGACAATTTATTTGAACTTTCAATTCTTGCCATAGATTTTCCATAAGATTCAAGTCAGGACTCATTGAAGATCATAGCAAAACAACTGTAATCTTCTTTTTCTGAAGTAACACAGTCACTGGTTTAGATATATGTTTGGGATGATTATCTTTCTGGAAAGTAAATCATCAACTGAGATCAAGATTTTGTGCTGATAGTTGTAGATTTTCATCCAGAATTTTGATATAATCTTTAGACTTCGTTATTCCCCCAATTGCAATTAGTTTTCCAGAGCTAAAGCAAACCCCAAACATCATTAAGCCACCCCCATGTTTTAATCTTGGTACTGGGTTCTTGGGAGGAAAGCCTCACCTTTCTTGTGCCAAATCTTCTGTACATCATTATGTCCCAAAAGCTCAATTTTCCTTTCATCAGTCTATCATAGCCGTCCTGACTACTCAACCTAAAATTCCCCGGTTCAGAGAAAACATTGAGTCACCTGTGACATCAGACAATAAAACATTGTGCAGACATCATTTAGCAAACTTCTGTTATTAACACACAAACTATTTATTGAAAAGAATTAATTCTTATGGCCTTTTGGAAACAAGTTTATAACCACAGGATAAAATACATTATATTTAAAAGTTCCTCTTCAAAGTATGATGAAGTATTTCATTATTATTCATATTTAATAAAGGAACTTCCTGTGTACAGAAGCTCTTTTACTCGGCCCAGTAGTGTAGCAGTGGCTGACACTATATAAACACAAGCAGCAACCAAAAATCAAGCAGGCAGCTGGGCTCATTCAAGACTGGAGAGGAAGTATGAGCTGTTCCACTCCTAACAGCATGGGTTCAATGTCCTCACCACCAAACCAATCAATCACAGCCACAGACCCAATACAGCCAATAAACCAATCACTGCTGCTCTCTCATTCAAACAGCTCTTCTAAGAGCTAACTTCAGAAAATCTTCCAAGATCACTTTTGGTCTCCCCACTACACCTTCCTGGCAGATATCATGAGATGATGCGGCTGCCAGCACTCACTGCATACCAGCTCCAGCTTAACCTAGCAGCAGTTCCTGCACAACCAAGCAATAGCACTGGCAGCACCTAGTCCACGAGTGACCATACTGCTCGGACTAGCACCAACACTTCGAGGCCACATTGACACATACCCGATTAACCAAGGACTGCATAAACTAGAATATCAATCATCCAGCCTCTGCAAGTAATGCATCCAGATCATGGACAGTCTCCAGCAACATCTACTTCCTGACTTTATAGCTACACCTACTGTCTACACCAAGCACATGGTTTGTGAAAATGGGTTTGTTGTGGTCGCTTTATGTACAACCCATTTCTTTTCAAATAGTATGTGTACTTACGCAGATACCCATTATATCCACACTTTTGGGGATCTATTTCAAAACAACTCGTGACACAGCTTTTGTACAGTTCTCGGTTACAATTTGTTTTTTTTTCCCACCACCTGGCAAATCCTCTATCGTGCCAAACTGTTTAAACTTCTTTATAATGGACTGTACTGTAGATCTCAGGATAGTTAACCAGTTTGAAATAGTGCTGTAACTATTTCACAAATTGTGGAAGTTAATAATACTCTGTCTCAAGTCAATGATAAGCTCCTTTGTCTTCCCCATTATGTTGGTGATGTAAGAATGACATTGTTAACACTCTCTGCACCACGTGATGTTTGTTACTAGAATTACCACAAATATTCTACTGAACAGTCTAATGAACAGTCTCAAAGGCTTTGTAGGGAATAGAAAAAAAAAATTAGATTAAGCTTAAAATAATTATTAAAAATAGGCAGAAACTCCTAGAAGCCCCTGACAGGAAGAGGTGCGATGCATGAGCAAAGAAAAGAAACTGTTCCTACAAAAGAAAGAATCTTGTTCTCTTTCAGCAGTGACCAGCAGAGTGACAACACCTAAATCATTCTTGCTAGTGGTGGAAGGCGCCATGTGTCCGTCTCTAGACGACGCATTGCCCTCCCCCTTTCCACTAGTAGCAGCTACCTCTTTTACTTACGACCTACGACTAAAAACACCGAATAATGAACTCGTCAGAATCACAATTAAGACACCATACAACGGACTTAATGACTACAACTGAAAACATCGGATTTAGACATATCTGTAGGGAACGAATAAATAGATAAAAAAAATTAAATTTAAAAAAATAAATAAATAGATAAAAAGAAAACTATTAAATTTGAAGAAACTCCCAGAGGTCTCTAACGGAAAAGGAGATGACGCATGCGGAAAAAGAAAAAAGGATTTTCCTCTTGAAAAAGGAGACGATATTATCTTTCTCTTTCAGGCAGTGTCCGTCGAACCAACAACATCATTTTTGCTGTCTGGTGTTTTGGGCACCACGCTACGTCTTGGGACGTAGCGTCAGTTAGTCCCTTCACCAAGTAAATAAAGGAAAGTAAGGAAGAAATGTTTTCGTCTCTTATCTGTTTCTATCTTTTCTTTTTGTATATTTCTTTTTGGACTTTCTTTGGGCAAGGCATTGCACTGGCTAGTCAACGTGGGGTGAAACAGTGTAACCAAAATATGGAGTCAGATATCTTACAGCAACACAGCCTTGCCCTTAGCCCCTGACCTTCAAAAAGCCTTCAAATCCCACATATCTACCAAAAGCGTCTAACACGTTGTAAACGCTTTAAATACCAAATTTGGACATATATATCCAAGAATGACAAACACATTTTAACACCTTGACTGGGAGATTCAACCATTTCTTTTGTATTCAGGAAGAATTTCCACACCCATTGAATGGTTGTTGAATCCAGAAATAAAGAAAAATATAAAAGATATCTTTCATATAATTCTTTTACAGCCTTCATATCCAAGAAGTTAAACCAGCAAGATAACGTGGGGTAAGAATATAATAACCCAGAATGGAGTCACATACCCAACAACAACATAAATTACCTTTGAAACCCCATAGTTTCACCGATAAAATAATTAGTTAAATTACATGTTCTGACGCAAATCAATTTAAAACGATATTTTCTACAATACGAATAATTTTGCCTTTTCCTATTTTGCATAATTCACCTGTCAAATTTGTTTTATGTTCTGAAAATTAAGTTTTATTTTTTTATCTTATTTTATTCATTTATTTGTTTATTTATTGTGCTCATTAACATATTAAAATCTGGCATCATACGGGCATTAGATTCTGAGAAATGAGTAGAAATATTCAAAATTAATGGGTGTACGAAAAATTTCATCATTTATTATATATATATATATATATATATATATATATATATATATGAATATATAATAGAAATATATGGAAAGTTCGATAAATCAAACACTTAGCTCCGATTTAGAAGCGTGATATTTCGTTCTTTTTATTCCAAAGAACTTTTTCAAACTGAAACCGTTTTCTGAGTTTTTCTATTGATAAGCAAATGAGGAAATTGATAAGATGATGGAGCGGATACAGTTGTAGCAGGAAGAAGGGGAGGGTTTAAAGTTAAATGTATCAGATTTCACTAGAGACTTTTTGTTTTGAAAGTGGACAGAAATAGGAAAGATAGATAGGATAGGGGTTTCAGCATATCTTGTTTCGTCGAAAGATATCGACTATAATGGTTGATATACATGTATATACACATACGTATCATCATATACATATATTTGCATATGTATCTACGAATATAAGTACATTTGT
Source organism: Sepioteuthis lessoniana (assembly GCA_963585895.1). NCBI lineage: Eukaryota > Metazoa > Mollusca > Cephalopoda > Myopsida > Loliginidae > Sepioteuthis > Sepioteuthis lessoniana. Next base: position 10,199 of record CAUZXS010005323.1, on the reverse strand, counting down.
ATATATATATATATATATATATATGCATGTATGTAAAAAATATTTCCGTTGTTGGTTCAACGAGAGAAAAAAAAACGGAAACAAAATTCAAAAGAAAGACTTGAGCTGCAACTCAAAAAACGTAGTCTACATAATCGAATGTAACAAATGTAAAGAAATATACATAGGATCAACCCAAACTCTCAATACCAGAATATCACTCCGCATGAGCAATATTAAAATGCAAGAAAATAGAAAATTGAATGTATCTAAACACCTATACTAATGTAGCCAAGGTAAATTTAAAGTCATGCCCATAAATCAAACTAACGATTACACATAACTTCAAATAAAAGAAAAAACTTCATAGATAAATCCAAGCCCACGTTGAATAAAATATGAATTATACACACAAACACAAATAGAAACAAACAAACACACACACACACACACACACACATATATATATATATATACAAAAATTATTTGTAAAAAGTAATTACCAGTAAATTTCAAACCGCACTACCAAAAAAAAAAGCTCAAGACCAAAATTATACCCACACACAGAGGAAAAATCAAGCCCAAACCATATATATATATATATATATAGAGAGAGAGAGAGAGAGAGAGAGATAACTGTTAGAGGTATCCAAAACCACGTTAACACACACACCCAGTGTAAAACAACAAAAACTTTATAACATATCAAATATCAAAGACCAATTGGGGTAAAATCAGACAAAATTGACACACAGAAAAAAGGAGTGACGTCGATATAACCCCATACAAAACCTGAAAAACGTTCGGCTAACAAAAACGAGTGAGTTCGAGTCTCATTAAGTACCCCATTCACATGGCCTTGTGCCACATAAGTTCTCTGACGAAAGCAACAAACTAGAAACATACACGTATGTGAGAACGAAATAAATTTAAAAAATCTTTAAAAAATACAAATCTCTTAGTGGACCTATTCATTCATAAGTACATATATACATATGGAGTCGAGGGTGAACCGAAGGCTCCTTTTCATTAGTTCCTAACATTTTTTAAGTCTTTGATATGACTCGACCCGTGATTGAACGCCGTCTCCCGGGCTATTGGCGAACACTCTAACCATTATGCCACATCCGTATGTATATGTGTATATATATACATACACACATATATAAAGATGTATATATCGAGAGAGTGCGATGTATATATATATATATATATACATGTATATATATATATATATATATATACACCAACGTGAATATTAATTTCTACACATATACAAGTATATGCATATACACATATTCACATATATATACATGCAAATTTCATGAAACATAATAGACATTTTATGCCTACATATTTTCTTCTGGATCCGTTCGAATTCCCGTATTACTTTTATCGTATTCGGGGGGAATTGATTTAGGTATTGTCCATAGTTGTATGTATCCCTAGTACTTTCTGTCCGACTTTGGGCCATCATCAGGGGAGAATCTATTACAAAAGTGATGTAACTTTTGTTTTAGCAAATTACATCACTTTTGTAATAGATTCTCCCCTGATGATGGCCCAAAGTCGAGCAGAAAGTACTAGGGATACATACAACGATGGACAATACCTAAATCAATTCCCCCAGAATACGATAAAAGTAATACGGGAATTCGAACGGATCCAGAAGAAAATATGTAGGCATAAAATGTCTATTATGTTTAATGAAATTTGCATTAACGAAGAAATGCTGCCTAAATATACATATATATACATATATATACACCCGGCTACCCCAGCCTTCTAGAGGCTACGATAAAAGAATTTGAAAGAGAACGAAAGGTATAGGGTGGGAAACTATGTACTTATTTATATGTACACATTTACATACGTATACATATATATGCATATACGAATGCGTACTTACGAATATATATATATATATATATGAACCACCATTTAGTGTGAAAATGTCACCTCTTTGATTAAAGCACATTTATTCTGTTTTATCTGCGTTGACATGGAGGCCTATGCCACCTGCTTCTCGTTCCAGGCTATGTAGTAGGGATTCGACTTAGACGGGGAAATTTGCCAGAAGCGCTATGTCATCGGCGTAGTCCGCGTCCGTAATAGTTTGTGTTGGGTATCTTCTGCTTCTTTCCTTTGCCAACTTAAAACCATTTTCTTTCATTAAGTATATAGACGTTCTAAGCCTGTAGTCTAGGCATATAATAAACAGATATGGGGCTAATGTGTCTCCTTGCGGCACACCTGCTACAATGTCGAAGTAGTCTGTATGAACATATAACAAGATATATACTTATATGTATATACAAATGCATATTCATTTTTCTACATATATATATATATATATATATATACTAATACACACACACATACATATATATACATTCATACACACACACACACATATATATATATATATATATATATATATATATAAGTACAGGCACATGTGCAAAATCCTCTGATTTACATGTTAAAATAGTGTTTATCTTTGTACAAAACAAGCTTGTGAAGATGTAATTTTTTCATATGTATTTCCCCATGTATTTTCCAATTTGTTCTTATGCTCTCGTTTTCATATTTCTTTAAGTTTCACAGATGCCAAAATTTGACTTGCCGCGCAAATTTGACCGATGAAAACTTAAAATAATCTAAAAAAATTTCTCTCCAAGATTGTTTAAAATACATTTTGTCCAATTAGAATCATAGATAAATTATCTTTTTTTTAATCTAATTTCGATCCAACCTCAAAATGATAAACACTCAATGAAATCGATCAAATATTCAGTAGATATATAGATTCATTGTGTAGATTTAATTACATCTAATTTTCAACATCGCTTTATTATTCTGAATTGAATGAAAATATCGTTTACATAGATTTATTCGTACTGCTATTGAGCCTTTTCTTTGCTGATGAATATTTGAACTGCACATGCGTACATTTTTAGCGCATAAATGTACATTCTCTACCTCATAATGACATATACAAAGATCTTTTACACATACAAAACATATCGACAAGATTTAGGCAATATAAACTGCAACATTGAAATGCAAGAACTTCATTTTCCCTCATAAAATATTTATGCTCAAATATTATATTTTCTTACTAGAAAAAAAAACAAAAAACTTTTCACTGAATTTAAAGAAATAAAATTTATCAATTTGTCGATCAGTGTTTTATTCAGTCATTTACTCGCTTGTCTGCAACAAATTATCGGTGACCCATGACTTACGAACACTCAAACGTTCGTAAGTAACAATATAAAGAAAGGAATCACACAAATTATCGGTGATTTATAACGAAGGACAAAAAAGGGCCATGTACAAATAAAATTATTGGTGACTCCCGAAGTAGGAATATAAATTAAACATAGATAAAGGGTTAAAGAAATTATTGGTAACTCGACTTAAGAACACAAAAAAGTCTTTAAATTATTAATAATATCACAAAGCAAATTATTAGTGACCCACTACGAACAAAAATTTTGATGATTCCAAATTTTGAACACTCCAACAAATTATACTAGAAACATACGTAGACAATTCTCTTCAAATTATTGACCTACGATGCTCGGGACATCTTTCCACATAATACCAAAGGTTCTGCAACAAAGTCTTTTACAAACAAATAGTTACAAACTATAAATGATTCGCACGCGAAAATCCAAACAGCACAGTTCTCTTCAGCAGCAAATTTCTGGAATTTCTTCGACAAAACTTCAACTAATCCCTTTGCAAATAATCTACGATCAATAACTCAACAAATATCTTTCGCCAGACAATAACTGGTCATCATAAACATTAAAACAGCGGACGTTTCGAATTTCTCTTGAAACTTTCTGCAAGACATCCGGAAATTATACAAATTCTTCAAGAAAATGATTTCCCACAACTTTTGTCGAAAAGAAAAATTTCTTTCTTTCAAAAAAACAATTTTACAGATAACCGAAAAAACGAGAAAAAACCCCAAAAAACAAGACCAAAGAATTACTGAATATACCTTATACAGTGTGAAACAATTACTGAATATACCTTATACAGTGTGAAACAATTACTGAATATACCTTATACAGTTTGAAACAATTTATTCGAAAATTACGGCAAAAAACAAAAATTGCTTTTCCATGGTTAAAGTGACGTTTCTCCCACGTCAATCTCTATTTCTTGGAATCCATTATTTTACACAAGTCAACAACGAAAAAACTTCAAACATATATGAGGCACTAGAAAGTTTTTTTTTTTTTTTTTTCTTTGGTTGTTGTCGTTATCTGTGGTCGTTGGTTTCGGGTTTAAGTATCTGACTCCTTTATTCTTTTTTACCTCATTAATTTGTTGGCTTCTTTTGTCTGTCGAAGGCTGCAAGAAAACTAAGAAAGGAAGGAAGGATAGAAGGGAACGAAGATAGCTTTTAAATCCCAACTTTATTTTAGGGTTCAACGACCATTATGTGGGCGTAGAAATGTTTCCTGGAACCAATAGAAACAGTCGCGTCTCCCTGACAAGACGTTAAAATATATTCGTAGTCATTTTCTGTGGTTATGTCCAGTAGGTGTTTTTTGGCAAATAGGTGCTAATAGCCGAGTGAAAGAGGGTCCTTCCAGTACTTGCGGTAAAGCCTGGAGTAAGAATGGATTTCCCTTTGGTGTCAGTAAGTCTGTCTTTCAGGCATGCGTAGATTTCACTTCATGTTTGAGGTCTCAGGGAAGTGCTACGTTTTTTTTTTATTTATTTTATTTTATTTCTCATTTTATCTTAATTGATCCCCACACATAAAACATTCTTCCAAAGAAATCAGGAAAGCTCAGAAAATCTATGGAAAAATGGACAATCGCTTACAGTTGAAATCAAAATACAGTAAAATAAATTGATATGTTAAAAAGTAATGAATTAAAACCCCTAACACGCCGAAATAGCGTTGACTCACTAATGTTTTTGAAAAAAAAATGGATTCGACAATATTCAAATGCATCAACTCACTGATAAATAGATTTCTTTAAACGAAGGAAAAAGTCGACACTGAATTTCAGATTTCATCCACAAAACTTCTTAATGAAATACTTGAATCCCTCCAACATTTTCCACTCAAATAAGATTCACAGAAAAAGAAAACCAAACTTTTATTCTGCATTTTCAAGTTATATATATATATATATATATATACTAGCAGAAATACCTGTCATTGACTGGGTTCAGAAAGAGCCTTCAAAAATCGTACTCTAATTCATGAAAGTTACTGCTTCGATATTATTGAATGTGTTGGGAGACTAAACGGAATGGTGTCCCTCGTCACAGTGTTTGAGAAATTCTCCCACCTTTCGAGTCCATCTTGGTCACGTGACAAGGTGAACGGTGTTTGAGAAGAGCAGACATGGTGGTTCACTCCTCAGTGACACACATATGGGGCCTTCCTCCTTTATATTCCCAGACCATAGAAGAGTAAGTGGTTTCCACCTTTTTGCTATATTGACTTTTCTGTTTGTTCCTTGAACGCATGTGACTCTTGTATAGCCTAGGGAGGGAACTCAATTCCCTACTCGTATTGTGTACAATTAAATGTCTAATTATATTGACTTGTTCTGTTTCCTACCGAATATTCTGCGTTAGGTTACTCTCTTTAGGATAACTTAATGCGTTATAAGAAACGGGGTGTTGTCTACGAATTAACACCTCATTAGATTTTATGGATGTTTTGGAGCAGAATATCAGCAAGCTTTTATTGCCAGGCTTCAGCCAAAAGATTATAATATAGTCTAATATACTTCTGAATTAAATACTCATTTATCCTAATAAAAATATAATTAACAATCATGTAGATTATAAATCTATATCCATTCTTGTAAATCAAAAGAAAGGAATGCCAATTTTGTATAAAAGAGGTGCTTCCTTTAAATCAGATATAATCATGTTTGCATACAAACTTCTTATCTCAATATTTTGGTTTATAAATTGAAGCAGCCATCACATAGACTGACACTTTTGCATGTAATATGCAAGTAAATAAAAACTTGAGGAAAATTACAAAAACATACATATTGCAATGTTTATTCAAGAATCACAACAAACACTAACAATTAAAGATATATTTTCATAGTAATGTAGCATTTTTATTATAAGTATTTATGATACTTAATCAATCGAGTATGATGCTGGCAAGTTTTATATCAAGCACATAGCTGCATAGAGATATAAACGTTTTTGAAAATACAAAAAGTAAAGTAATTAGAAAAGAAAATGAGAAATAATTTAAACTTTGAAACAATGATTTATCAAATTAATTAACACTTGAAATATGTGATTCAGTGTTTTTCCCTGTTGCCAATAATCAAATCGGTATACACTTCTAAATAATGATCCTGACTTCCAGTAAACATCAGTAATATGATTTTAATTGCATTAAAATCAGAGGTATTTGAATTTTCACTGGAGGCGTTTACCCTTTAAAAGCCCCCTAATCGCAATGGAAGTGAATTTCATTTACTTGGTAGTAAAATTTTACTTTAGAATACATAATTTCTTTTAATACATCTTCCATAAAAACTAGATGCATTTGTACTTTCAAAGGGGCTCAGTGCCATGTTAGTAACGTCATGGAGTGGGGGCGCCTTAAATATTGTAAGATAGTGAAATTTTGAAAATCAACTTTACTTAGTACCTAGTTGTTATGTTTTTATTTTCATCAAAATCAGAGGTGTTTGAATTTTCACCGGGGGCGTTTGCTTCCTTTGAGCCCCCTAATCGAACTGGAAAGTAAATTTCATATAGCTCATTGTCTTTCTTGTAAATAGCAGGAATATCTGTCGTTGACTTGGTTAAGAAAGAGATTTCAAAAATTGTACTCTAATTTATATATATATTGAAAAAATTTACATAGACTGGAGGTCTCCATGGAAAATTAACTCCAATAGGATATTCTGGAATTAAACAAAACCTATCTAGTATATATATATATATATATATATATATATACATATATATGTGTGTGAATATACTTAAATGTTTACATGTGTACGTGTACACACACACACACACACACACAAATAGATACTTATACATACAAAGATCATTTACAGAGACCAAAAGTCTTCAATGGACAATTAACGCCAACAGAAAATTCAGGGACATAAATCCTGAAATTAATAAAAAAATCACATCCTATTAAATCAACAATGGAAACATATCAACCATTCAAAATCTCCTGAAGAAGACGCTAAGTCTGAAAAACAAATATATGAAATGATAAAAACCTAAATAGCAAATTTGAAATCATTTGGAGACCTGTTCCTTTTTAGATACTATATATATATATATATATATATATATATATATAAATATATTGGCCCGGGAGACCGGTGTCTAATCCGAGGTTGAATCATATCAAAGACTCAAAAGATAGTACTTGAAACCTCCTTGCTTAAAAGTCAGTATTATCAGGAACATATCAAGGGTAAGTGGAGCATCCAGAAAACGGAATAGCACCCCCTCCTACACCTCGGTGTAGTAGCTAATAAAAAGGGAGCCTTCGGGTCACCCTCAACTATGGTTGCCAACTTTACTTAAATATACATACAAATGTAAATACATACATGTACATATATATACTTATATCTATGTACATATATATACTCATATATTTGAGTAAAATATGGAGTTAAATCAGACAGATATGTTGTAAAAAGAAGAAAAATAAAAGAAAAATACATTAAAATGGATGAGAAAATTTATTAATAATATTATTCTAACGTCCACTGACACATTTCGACCAGATGAATGAAATTATCTAAGATATGAAATTAAAAAATTTCAGGTAGAAGGTATTTTAGGTCATCTTTAGGGTGGGAATTATGAATCTAAAATAATAGTTTAAATGCTACAGAAAAAATATTCAAAACAGTCATGAAACATAAGTTTTTTAAAAAGTTAAGAAAAGTGACAGAAAATATCTTCCACCTTAAATTTTCGTAATTTGATATCTTAGATAATTTTATTTATGATCGAAATGCATTGGTAGATTTTAATTAAAATTATCAATAAATTTTCTCATTTATTTATAATTAAGACCCTCACAATGAGTGTCTTAGAAAAGACACTAAACAATCTGATGGTGAAATTCCAGTAATGCTGGAGCTGAATACAGAATACCTCTTCATTGCCATCGCTCCAAGGTCCACTCTGGCCCTAAGTGGTAGCATCTGATAGGGTCCTATGTATAGGTCAAATATAACTAGACTGTGTACTTGAGCTGGGCTGAATTACTTGAAATAGAACTATTTTTGTATGCTGAATTAAATTGTTTGAAATAGAATTGTTGTGACATTTAACTGTGCATAAACAACAACAAAAAAAAACTATATTTATATTAAACTGAATTGTTTGAAATAGAAATGTTTTTCACAGTTGAGCTGTGTACTTGGATTTGGCATTAAATAGCCTACAAAGGTTGATATGCCATTAATGCAAACATCCATTTATATATATTTATATATATATATAAACTCATATATATATATATATATATATATATATATATATATATATATATATACATACATCATTGAGAAACAAGAAAATCAATAAGTATATTTCCTTATAAATTTATTTCACCTGTTTGCCAGAATCTTCAGACAGGATTTGAAAAATTCTCTTCTTTTAACCGTTAACTTCAGGGAATATTTTTATCTTATGTAAAGATTTTATATACATATATATATATATATATATATATGCAGATAAATCTTATCTATATAATTATATAAATATATACTCATATATACACACATATATTAAAATCAGAGGTATTTGATTTTTTACTGAGGGTCTTTACCCACTTTAAGCCCCCTAAACGCAATGGAAAGTAAATTTCATGTAATTAATTTTCTTACTCGTAAAATTTTACATTAGAAGACATACTTTGTTTTTATGTATCTTCCATGAAAACTGGATGTATCAAAGGGGCTCTATGCCGTGTTATAAACCTTATAAGGTGGGATTTAAATATTATTCTAAGATGGTGAAATTTTGAAAATGTTTTTATTTTCATCGAAATCAAAGGCATGGGAATTTTCACTGGGGGGTGTTTGCCCCATTTAACCCCTCAAATTGCACTGGAAAGTAAATTTCAAGTAGCTCATTATCTTTCTTGTAAAACTTTACATAAGAATACATACTTTGTTTTTATGTAACTTCTATTAACCTTTTTTGTCCTATAGATGTACAGACACACAGACAGACGTTGACCTTTATTATATATATATATATATATATATATATATATATATATATATATATATGTATGTATGTAGATAGATCCTATATATATACATACATATTTCAATCATACATCTTAGATGCATCAGAGAGGTCTTCAGTGATGCGCTGTCTTCATTGCCGATTTCGGGTTATTTCTGCATCATATCAGCTCTGGCAGTAACCCCGGCTTGACTCTGAAAGAGCCAAGCCGCCTCCGTGATCACGACGTGCTACGCTCGTACCTCTACTAAAGCCAAGAAAAAAATAAAAAGCCCGGACTTCGGCCATTCTTATAGACATCTGTCTTTTAGTAAACAGCCAATGAAAAGAGGGCATTCCACACTCCTCTGCTATATAACACCATCTTTACCTCATCCGGTTATATATATATAAAGTAAAGTAAGTAAAGTCAGCGACCGCAGTTGAGGATGACCAGAAGGCTTCCTTTTCAATAGCTACTACACCGAAGTGTAGGGGAGGGCGCTACTCCTTTCCCTGGATTGCTCCACTTTACCCCCAATACGTACCTTATATTGCCGAGTGTTAAGCAAGGAGGTATCAAGTACCATTTTTAAAGTCTTTGGTATGACTCGACCTGGGATTGAAACCAGGTCTCCCGGACCATTGGCAAACACTCTACCCATTAAGCCAATGAGCTGGTCCAAACTCAAATATACACATATACATTAAAAGCAGAGATATTTGAATTTTCACCGGGGGCATTTTACCCCCTTTAAGGCCCCTAATCACACTAGAAAGTGAATTTCCTATACTAAATTCATCTAAGTCCAATGAACAAGAGATGCTGGAGAAGTAAGGGTGAACTCATAAGCGACATTCTCCTCTGGACCCCTTCACAAGGACAAGCAAGTGTTGGACGACCAATGAGAACTTATTTACAGCAGCTCTGAGTAGACACATGATGTTGCCTAGTAGACGTGCCAGAAGCGATGGACAAT